>JAWPHD010008563.1:0-113727 GCA_037043455.1 Cyrtodaria siliqua | reverse complement strand
TAGGCATTAATTGAAACTGTCAAACTTGCATTAAATCACCCCATGTCCCAAGGCATTGATTGAAACTGTCAAACTTGCATTAAATCACCCAATGTCCCAAGGCATTAATTGAAACGGCCAAACTTGCATTAAATCACCCCATGTCCCAAGGCATTAATTGAAACTGTCAATCTTGCATTAAATCACCCAATGTCCCAAGGCATTAATTGAAACTGTCAAACTTGCATTAAATCACCCCATGGCCCAAGGCATTAATTGAAACTGTCAAATTTGCATTAAATCACCCAATGTCCCAAGGCATTAATTGAAACTGTCAAACTTGCATTAAATCACCCCAAGTCCCTAGGCATTAATTGAAACTGTCAAACTGTCCCAAGGCATTGATTGAAACTGTCAAACTTGCATTAAATCACCCAATGTCCCAATGCATTAATTGAAACTGTTAAACTTGCATTAAATCACCCCATGTCCCAAGGCATTAATTGAAACTGTCAAACTTGCATTAAATCACCCCATGTCCCAAGGCATTAATTGAAACTGTCAAACTTGCATTAAATCACCCAATGTCCCAAGGCATTAATTGAAACTGTCAAACTTGCATTAAATCACCCCATGTCCCAAGGCATTAATTGAAACTTACAAACTTGCATTAAATCACCCAATGTCCCAAGGCATTAATTGATATGTCAAACTTGCATTAAATCACCCCATGTCCCAAGGCATTAATTGAAACTGTCAAACTTGCATTAAATCACCCAATGTCCCAAGGCATTAATTGAAACTGTCAAACTTGCATTAAATCACCCCATGTCCCAAGGCATTAATTGAAACTTACAAACTTGCATTAAATCACCCAATGTCCCAAGGCATTAATTGAAACTGTCAAACTTGCATTAAATCATCCCATGTCCCAAGGCATTAATTGAAACTGTCAAACTTGCATTAAATCACCCCATGTCCCAAGGCATTAATTGAAACTTACAAACTTGCATTAAATCACCCAATGTCCCAAGGCATTAATTGAAACTGTCAAACTTGCATTAAATCACCCAATGTCCCAAGGCATTAATTGAAACTGTCAAACTTGCATTAAATCACCCCATGTCCCAAGGCATTAATTGAAACTGTCAGACTTGCATTAAATCACCCCATGTCCCAAGGCATTAATTGAAACTGTCAAACTTGCATTAAATCACCCAATATCCCAAGGCATTAATTGAAACTGTCAAACTTGCATTAAATCACCCCATGTCCCAAGGCATTAATTGAAACTGTCAAACTTGCATTAAATCACCAAATGTCCCAAGGCATTAATTGAAACTGTCAAACTTGCATTAAATCACCCAATGTCCCAAGGCATTAATTGAAACTGTCAAACTTGCATTAAATCACCCCATGTCCCAAGGCATTAATTTAAACTGTCAAACTTGCATTAAATCACCCCATGTCCCAAGGCATTAAATTGAAACTGTCAAACTTGCATTAAATCATCCAATGTCCCAATGCATTAATTGAAACTGTCAAACTTGCATTAAATCACCCCATGTCCCAAGGCATTAATTGAAACTGTCAAACTTGCATTAAATAACCCCATGTCCCAAGGCATTAATTGAAACTGTCAAACTTGCATTAAATCACCCAATGTCCCAAGGCATTAATTGAAACCGTCAAACTTGCATTAAATAACCCTATGTCCCAAGGCATTAATTGAAACTGTCAAACTTGCATTAAATCACCCAATGTCCCAAGGCATTAATTGAAACTGTCAAACTTGCATTAAATCACCCCATGTCCCAAGGCATTGATTGAAACTGTCAAACTTGCATTAAATCACCCAATGTCCCAATGCATTAATTGAAACTGTCAAACTTGCATTAAATCACCCCATGTCCCAAGGCATTGATTGAAACTGTCAAACTTGCATTAAATCACCCAATGTCCCAATGCATTAATTGAAACTGTCAAACTTGCATTAAATCACCCCATGTCCCAAGGCATTAATTGGAACTGTCAGACTTGCATTAAATCACCCCATGTCCCAAGGCATTAATTGAAACTGTCAAACTTGCATTAAATCACCCAATATCCCAAGGCATTAATTGAAACTGTCAAACTTGCATTAAATCACCCCATGTCCCAAAGCATTAATTGAAACTGTCAAACTTGCATTAAATCACCAAATGTCCCAAGGCATTAATTGAAACTGTCAAACTTGCATTAAATCACCCATTGTCCCAAGGCATTAATTGAAACTGTCAAACTTGCATTAAATCACCCCATGTCCCAAGGCATTAATTTAAACTGTCAAACTTGCATTAAATCACCCCATGTCCCAAGGCATTAAATTGAAACTGTCAAACTTGCATTAAATCATCCAATGTCCCAATGCATTAATTGAAACTGTCAAACTTGCATTAAATCACCCCATGTCCCAAGGCATTAATTGAAACTGTCAAACTTGCATTAAATCACCCAATGTCCCAAGGCATTAATTAAAACTGTCAAACTTGCATTAAATCACCCCATGTCCCAAGGCATTAATTGAAACTGTCAAACTTGCATTAAATCACCCCATGTCCCAAGGCATTAATTGAAACTGTCAAACTTGCATTAAATCACCCCATGTCCCAAGGCATTAATTGAAACTGTCAAACTTGAATTAAATCACCCCATGTCCCAAGGCATTAATTGAAACTGTCAAACTTGCATTAAATCATCCAATGTCCCAATTCATTAATTGAAACTGTCAAACTTGCATTAAATCACCCCATGTCCCAAGGCATTAATTGAAACTGTCAAACTTGCATTAAATCACCCCATGTCCCAAGGCATTAATTGAAACTGTCAAACTTGCATTAAATCACCCCATGTCCCAAGGCATTAATTAAAACTGTCAAACTTGCATTAAATCACCCAATGTCCCAAGGCATTAATTGAAACCGTCAAACTTGCATTAAATAACCCCATGTCCCAAGGCATTAATTGAAACTGTCAAACTTGCATTAAATCACCCAATGTCCCAAGGCATTAATTGAAACTGTCAAACTTGCATTAAATCACCCCATGTCCCAAGGCATTGATTGAAACTGTCAAACTTGCACTGAATCACCCAATGTCCCAATGCATTAATTGAAACTGTCAAACTTGCATTAAATCACCCCATGTCCCAAGGCATTAATTGAAACTGTCAAACTTGCATTAAATCACCAAATGTCCCAAGGCATTAATTGAAACTGTCAAACTTGCATTAAATCACCCATTGTCCCAAGGCATTAATTGAAACTGTCAAACTTGCATTAAATCACCCCATGTCCCAAGGCATTAATTTAAACTGTCAAACTTGCATTAAATCACCCCATGTCCCAAGGCATTAAATTGAAACTGTCAAACTTGCATTAAATCACCCAATGTCCCAATGCATTAATTGAAACTGTTAAACTTGCATTAAATCACCCCATGTCCCAAGGCATTAATTGAAACTGTCAAACTTGCATTAAATCACCCCATGTCCCAAGGCATTAATTGAAACTGTCAAACTTGCATTAAATCACCCAATGTCCCAAGGCATTAATTGAAACTGTCAAACTTGCATTAAATCACCCCATGTCCCAAGGCATTAATTGAAACTTACAAACTTGCATTAAATCACCCAATGTCCCAAGGCATTAATTGATATGTCAAACTTGCATTAAATCACCCCATGTCCCAAGGCATTAATTGAAACTGTCAAACTTGCATTAAATCACCCAATGTCCCAAGGCATTAATTGAAACTGTCAAACTTGCATTAAATCACCCCATGTCCCAAGGCATTAATTGAAACTTACAAACTTGCATTAAATCACCCAATGTCCCAAGGCATTAATTGAAACTGTCAAACTTGCATTAAATCATCCCATGTCCCAAGGCATTAATTGAAACTGTCAAACTTGCATTAAATCACCCCATGTCCCAAGGCATTAATTGAAACTTACAAACTTGCATTAAATCACCCAATGTCCCAAGGCATTAATTGAAACTGTCAAACTTGCATTAAATCACCCAATGTCCCAAGGCATTAATTGAAACTGTCAAACTTGCATTAAATCACCCCATGTCCCAAGGCATTAATTGAAACTGTCAGACTTGCATTAAATCACCCCATGTCCCAAGGCATTAATTGAAACTGTCAAACTTGCATTAAATCACCCAATATCCCAAGGCATTAATTGAAACTGTCAAACTTGCATTAAATCACCCCATGTCCCAAGGCATTAATTGAAACTGTCAAACTTGCATTAAATCACCAAATGTCCCAAGGCATTAATTGAAACTGTCAAACTTGCATTAAATCACCCAATGTCCCAAGGCATTAATTGAAACTGTCAAACTTGCATTAAATCACCCCATGTCCCAAGGCATTAATTTAAACTGTCAAACTTGCATTAAATCACCCCATGTCCCAAGGCATTAAATTGAAACTGTCAAACTTGCATTAAATCATCCAATGTCCCAATGCATTAATTGAAACTGTCAAACTTGCATTAAATCACCCCATGTCCCAAGGCATTAATTGAAACTGTCAAACTTGCATTAAATAACCCCATGTCCCAAGGCATTAATTGAAACTGTCAAACTTGCATTAAATCACCCAATGTCCCAAGGCATTAATTGAAACCGTCAAACTTGCATTAAATAACCCTATGTCCCAAGGCATTAATTGAAACTGTCAAACTTGCATTAAATCACCCAATGTCCCAAGGCATTAATTGAAACTGTCAAACTTGCATTAAATCACCCCATGTCCCAAGGCATTGATTGAAACTGTCAAACTTGCATTAAATCACCCAATGTCCCAATGCATTAATTGAAACTGTCAAACTTGCATTAAATCACCCCATGTCCCAAGGCATTGATTGAAACTGTCAAACTTGCATTAAATCACCCAATGTCCCAATGCATTAATTGAAACTGTCAAACTTGCATTAAATCACCCCATGTCCCAAGGCATTAATTGGAACTGTCAGACTTGCATTAAATCACCCCATGTCCCAAGGCATTAATTGAAACTGTCAAACTTGCATTAAATCACCCAATATCCCAAGGCATTAATTGAAACTGTCAAACTTGCATTAAATCACCCCATGTCCCAAGGCATTAATTGAAACTGTCAAACTTGCATTAAATCACCAAATGTCCCAAGGCATTAATTGAAACTGTCAAACTTGCATTAAATCACCCATTGTCCCAAGGCATTAATTGAAACTGTCAAACTTGCATTAAATCACCCCATGTCCCAAGGCATTAATTTAAACTGTCAAACTTGCATTAAATCACCCCATGTCCCAAGGCATTAAATTGAAACTGTCAAACTTGCATTAAATCATCCAATGTCCCAATGCATTAATTGAAACTGTCAAACTTGCATTAAATCACCCCATGTCCCAAGGCATTAATTGAAACTGTCAAACTTGCATTAAATCACCCAATGTCCCAAGGCATTAATTAAAACTGTCAAACTTGCATTAAATCACCCCATGTCCCAAGGCATTAATTGAAACTGTCAAACTTGCATTAAATCACCCCATGTCCCAAGGCATTAATTGAAACTGTCAAACTTGCATTAAATCACCCCATGTCCCAAGGCATTAATTGAAACTGTCAAACTTGAATTAAATCACCCCATGTCCCAAGGCATTAATTGAAACTGTCAAACTTGCATTAAATCATCCAATGTCCCAATTCATTAATTGAAACTGTCAAACTTGCATTAAATCACCCCATGTCCCAAGGCATTAATTGAAACTGTCAAACTTGCATTAAATCACCCCATGTCCCAAGGCATTAATTGAAACTGTCAAACTTGCATTAAATCACCCCATGTCCCAAGGCATTAATTGAAACTGTCAAACTTGCATTAAATCACCCAATGTCCCAAGGCATTAATTGAAACCGTCAAACTTGCATTAAATAACCCCATGTCCCAAGGCATTAATTGAAACTGTCAAACTTGCATTAAATCACCCAATGTCCCAAGGCATTAATTGAAACTGTCAAACTTGCATTAAATCACCCCATGTCCCAAGGCATTGATTGAAACTGTCAAACTTGCACTGAATCACCCAATGTCCCAATGCATTAATTGAAACTGTCAAACTTGCATTAAATCACCCCATGTCCCAAGGCATTAATTGAAACTGTCAAACTTGCATTAAATCACCAAATGTCCCAAGGCATTAATTGAAACTGTCAAACTTGCATTAAATCACCCATTGTCCCAAGGCATTAATTGAAACTGTCAAACTTGCATTAAATCACCCCATGTCCCAAGGCATTAATTTAAACTGTCAAACTTGCATTAAATCACCCCATGTCCCAAGGCATTAAATTGAAACTGTCAAACTTGCATTAAATCATCCAATGTCCCAATGCATTAATTGAAACTGTCAAACTTGCATTAAATCACCCCATGTCCCAAGGCATTAATTGAAACTGTCAAACTTGCATTAAATCACCCAATGTCCCAAGGCATTAATTAAAACTGTCAAACTTGCATTAAATCACCCCATGTCCCAAGGCATTAATTGAAACTGTCAAACTTGCATTAAATCACCCCATGTCCCAAGGCATTAATTGAAACTGTCAAACTTGCATTAAATCACCCCATGTCCCAAGGCATTAATTGAAACTGTCAAACTTGAATTAAATCACCCCATGTCCCAAGGCATTAATTGAAACTGTCAAACTTGCATTAAATCATCCAATGTCCCAATTCATTAATTGAAACTGTCAAACTTGCATTAAATCACCCCATGTCCCAAGGCATTAATTGAAACTGTCAAACTTGCATTAAATCACCCCATGTCCCAAGGCATTAATTGAAACTGTCAAACTTGCATTAAATCACCCCATGTCCCAAGGCATTAATTGAAACTGTCAAACTTGCATTAAATCACCCAATGTCCCAAGGCATTAATTGAAACCGTCAAACTTGCATTAAATAACCCCATGTCCCAAGGCATTAATTGAAACTGTCAAACTTGCATTAAATCCATCCAGGCATTAATGTCCCAAGGCATTAATTGAAACTGTCATTAATAACCCATGTCCAAGGCATTAATTGAAACTGTCAAACTTGCATTAATCACCCATGTCCCAAGGCATTAATTGAAACTGTCAAACTTGCATTAAATCATCCAATGTCCCAAGGCATTAATTGAAACCGTCAAACTTGCATTAAATCACCCATGTCCCAAGGCATTGATTGAAACTGTCAAACTTGCATTAAATCACCCCATGTCACAAGGCATTGATTGAAACTGTCAAACTTGCATTAAATCACCCAATGTCCCAAGGCATTAATTAAAACTGTCAAACTTGCATTAAATCACCCCATGTCCCAAGGCATTAATTGAAACTGTCAAACTTGCATTAAATCACCCCATGTCCCAAGGCATTGATTGAAACTGTCAAACTTGCATTAAATCACCCAATGCATTAATTGAAACTGTCAAACTTGCATTAAATCACCCCATGTCCCAAGGCATTAATTGAAACTGTCAAACTTGCATTAAATCACCCCATGTCCCAAGGCATTAATTGAAACTGTCAAACTTGCATTAAATCACCCCATGTCCCAAGGCATTAATTGAAACTTTCAAACTTGCATTAAATCACCCAATGTCCCAATGCATTAATTGAAACTGTCAAACTTGCATTAAATCACCCCATGTCCCAAGGCATTAATTGAAACTGTCAAACTTGCATTAAATCACCCCATGTCCCAAGGCATTAATTGAAACTGTCAAACTTGCATTAAATCACCCAATGTCCCAAGGCATTAATTGAAACTGTCAAATTTGCATTAAATCACCCAATGTCCGAAGGCATTAATTGAAACTGTCAAACTTGCATTAAATCACCCCATGTCCCAAGGCATTAATTGAAACTGTCAAACTTGCATTAAATCACCCAATGTCCCAAGGCATTAATTGAAACTGTCAAACTTGCATTAAATCACCCCATGTCCCAAGGCATTAATTGAAACTGTCAAACTTGCATTAAATCACCCAATGTCCCAAGGCATTAATTGAAACTGTCAAACTTGCATTAAATCACCCAATGTCCCAAGGCATTAATTGAAACTGTCAAACTTGCATTAAATCACCCCATGTCCCAAGGCATTAATTGAAACTGTCAAACTTGCATTAAATCACCCCATGTCCCAAGGCATTAATTGAAACTGTCAAACTTGCATTAAATCACCCCATGTCCCAAGGCATTAATTGAAACTGTCAAACTTGCATTAAATCACCCCATGTCCCAAGGCATTGATTGAAACTGTCAAACTTGCATTAAATCACCCAATGTCCCAATGCATTAATTGAAACTGTCAAACTTGCATTAAATCACCCAATGTCCCAATGCATTAATTGAAACGGCCAAACTTGCATTAAATGACCCCATGTCCCAAGGCATTAATTGAAACTGTCAATCTTGCATTAAATCACCCAATGTCCCAAGGCATTAATTGAAACTGTCAAACTTGCATTAAATCACCCCATGGCCCAAGGCATTAATTGAAACTGTCAAATTTGCATTAAATCACCCCATGTCCCAAGGCATTAATTGAAACTGTCAAACTTGCATTAAATCACCCCAAGTCCCTAGGCATTAATTGAAACTGTCAAACTTGCATTAAATCACCCCATGTCCCAAGGCATTGATTGAAACTGTCAAACTTGCATTAAATCACCCAATGTCCCAAGGCATTAATTGAAACGGCCAAACTTGCATTAAATCACCCCATGTCCCAAGGCATTAATTGACACTGTTAAAATTGCATTAAATCACCCCATGTCCCAAGGCATTAATTGAAACTGTCAAACTTGCTTTAAATCACCCCATGTCCCAAGGCAATAATTGAAACTGTCATACTTGCATTAAATCACCCCATGTCCCAAGGCATTAATTGAAACTGTCAAACTTGCATTAAATCACCCAATATCCCAAGGCATTAATTGAAACTGTCAAACTTGCATTAAATCACCCCATGTCCCAAGGCATTAATTGAAACTGTCAAACTTGCATTAAATCACCAAATGTCCCAAGGCATTAATTGAAACTGTCAAACTTGCATTAAATCACCCAATGTCCCAAGGCATTAATTGAAACTGTCAAACTTGCATTAAATCACCCCATGTCCCAAGGCATTAATTTAAACTGTCAAACTTGCATTAAATCACCCCATGTCCCAAGGCATTAAATTGAAACTGTCAAACTTGCATTAAATCATCCAATGTCCCAATGCATTAATTGAAACTGTCAAACTTGCATTAAATCACCCCATGTCCCAAGGCATTAATTGAAACTGTCAAACTTGCATTAAATAACCCCATGTCCCAAGGCATTAATTGAAACTGTCAAACTTGCATTAAATCACCCAATGTCCCAAGGCATTAATTGAAACCGTCAAACTTGCATTAAATAACCCTATGTCCCAAGGCATTAATTGAAACTGTCAAACTTGCATTAAATCACCCAATGTCCCAAGGCATTAATTGAAACTGTCAAACTTGCATTAAATCACCCCATGTCCCAAGGCATTGATTGAAACTGTCAAACTTGCACTGAATCACCCAATGTCCCAATGCATTAATTGAAACTGTCAAACTTGCATTAAATCACCCAATGTCCCAATGCATTAATTGAAACTGTCAAACTTGCATTAAATCACCCCATGTCCCAAGGCATTAATTGAAACTGTCAAACTTGCATTAAATCACCCCATGTCCCAAGGCATTAATTGAAACTGTCAAACTTGCATTAAATCACCCAATGTCCCAAGGCATTAATTGAAACTGTCAAACTTGCATTAAATCACCCCATGTCCCAAGGCATTAATTGAAACTGTCAAACTTGCATTAAATCATCCCATGTCCCAAGGCATTAATTGAAACTGTCAAACTTGCATTAAATCACCCAATGTCCCAAGGCATTAATTGAAACTGTCAAACTTGCATTAAATCACCCCATGTCCCAAGGCATTAATTGAAACTGTCAAACTTGCATTAAATCACCCCATGTCCCAAGGCATTAATTGAAACTGTCAAACTTGCATTAAATCACCCCATGGCCCAAGGCATTAATTGAAACTGTCAAATTTGCATTAAATCACCCAATGTCCCAAGGCATTAATTGAAACTGTCAAACTTGCATTAAATCACCCCAAGTCCCTAGGCATTAATTGAAACTGTCAAACTTGCATTAAATCACCCCATGTCCCAAGGCATTGATTGAAACTGTCAAACTTGCATTAAATCACCCAATGTCCCAAGGCATTAATTGAAACGGCCAAACTTGCATTAAATCACCCCATGTCCCAAGGCATTAATTGACACTGTTAAAATTGCATTAAATCACCCCATGTCCCAAGGCATTAATTGAAACTGTCAAACTTGCTTTAAATCACCCCATGTCCCAAGGCAATAATTGAAACTGTCATACTTGCATTAAATCACCCCATGTCCCAAGGCATTAATTGAAACTGTCAAACTTGCATTAAATCACCCAATATCCCAAGGCATTAATTGAAACTGTCAAACTTGCATTAAATCACCCCATGTCCCAAGGCATTAATTGAAACTGTCAAACTTGCATTAAATCACCAAATGTCCCAAGGCATTAATTGAAACTGTCAAACTTGCATTAAATCACCCAATGTCCCAAGGCATTAATTGAAACTGTCAAACTTGCATTAAATCACCCCATGTCCCAAGGCATTAATTTAAACTGTCAAACTTGCATTAAATCACCCCATGTCCCAAGGCATTAAATTGAAACTGTCAAACTTGCATTAAATCATCCAATGTCCCAATGCATTAATTGAAACTGTCAAACTTGCATTAAATCACCCCATGTCCCAAGGCATTAATTGAAACTGTCAAACTTGCATTAAATAACCCCATGTCCCAAGGCATTAATTGAAACTGTCAAACTTGCATTAAATCACCCAATGTCCCAAGGCATTAATTGAAACCGTCAAACTTGCATTAAATAACCCTATGTCCCAAGGCATTAATTGAAACTGTCAAACTTGCATTAAATCACCCAATGTCCCAAGGCATTAATTGAAACTGTCAAACTTGCATTAAATCACCCCATGTCCCAAGGCATTGATTGAAACTGTCAAACTTGCACTGAATCACCCAATGTCCCAATGCATTAATTGAAACTGTCAAACTTGCATTAAATCACCCCATGTCCCAAGGCATTAATTGAAACTGTCAAACTTGCATTAAATCACCCATTGTCCCAAGGCATTAATTGAAACTGTCAAACTTGCATTAAATCACCCCATGTCCCAAGGCATTAATTTAAACTGTCAAACTTGCATTAAATCACCCCATGTCCCAAGGCATTAAATTGAAACTGTCAAACTTGCATTAAATCATCCAATGTCCCAATGCATTAATTGAAACTGTCAAACTTGCATTAAATCACCCCATGGCCCAAGGCATTAATTGAAACTGTCAAATTTGCATTAAATCACCCCCATGTCCCAAGGCATTAATTGAAACTGTCAAACTTGCATTAAATCACCCCATGTCCCAAGGCATTAATTGAAACTGTCAAACTTGCATTAAATCACCCCATGTCCCAAGGCATTAATTGAAACTGTCAAATTTGCATTAAATCACCCAATGTCCCAAGGCATTAATTGAAACTGTCAAACTTGCATTAAATCACCCCAAGTCCCAAGGCATTAATTGAAACTGTCAAACTTGCATTAAATCACCCCATGTCCCAAGGCATTGATTGAAACTGTCAAACTTGCATTAAATCACCCAATGTCCCAATGCATTAATTGAAACTGTCAAACTTGCATTAAATCACCCCATGTCCCAAGGCATTAATTGAAACTGTCAAACTTGCATTAAATCACCCCATGTCCCAAGGCATTAATTGAAACTGTCAAACTTGCATTAAATCACCCAATGTCCCAAGGCATTAATTGAAACTGTCAAACTTGCATTAAATCACCCCATGTCCCAAGGCATTAATTGAAACTGTCAAACTTGCATTAAATCATCCCATGTCCCAAGGCATTAATTGAAACTGTCAAACTTGCATTAAATCACCCAATGTCCCAAGGCATTAATTGAAACTGTCAAACTTGCATTAAATCACCCCATGTCCCAAGGCATTAATTGAAACTGTCAAACTTGCATTAAATCACCCCATGTCCCAAGGCATTAATTGAAACTGTCAAACTTGCATTAAATCACCCCATGTCCCAAGGCATTGATTGAAACTGTCAAACTTGCATTAAATCACCCAATGTCCAAATGCATTAATTGAAACTGTCAAACTTGCATTAAATCACCCCATGTCCCAAGGCATTAATTGAAACTGTCAAACTTGCATTAAATCACCCATTGTCCCAAGGCATTAATTGAAACGGCCAAACTTGCATTAAATCACCCCATGTCCCAAGGCATTAATTGAAACTGTCAATCTTGCATTAAATCACCCAATGTCCCAAGGCATTAATTGAAACTGTCAAACTTGCATTAAATCACCCCATGTCCCAAGGCATTAATTGACACTGTTAAAATTGCATTAAATCACCCCATGTCCCAAGGCATTAATTGAAACTGTCAAACTTGCTTTAAATCACCCCATGTCCCAAGGCAATAATTGAAACTGTCATACTTGCATTAAATCACCCCATGTCCCAAGGCATTAATTGAAACTGTCAAACTTGCATTAAATCACCCAATATCCCAAGGCATTAATTGAAACTGTCAAACTTGCATTAAATCACCCCATGTCCCAAGGCATTAATTGAAACTGTCAAACTTGCATTAAATCACCAAATGTCCCAAGGCATTAATTGAAACTGTCAAACTTGCATTAAATCACCCAATGTCCCAAGGCATTAATTGAAACTGTCAAACTTGCATTAAATCACCCCATGTCCCAAGGCATTAATTTAAACTGTCAAACTTGCATTAAATCACCCCATGTCCCAAGGCATTAAATTGAAACTGTCAAACTTGCATTAAATCATCCAATGTCCCAATGCATTAATTGAAACTGTCAAACTTGCATTAAATCACCCCATGTCCCAAGGCATTAATTGAAACTGTCAAACTTGCATTAAATAACCCCATGTCCCAAGGCATTAATTGAAACTGTCAAACTTGCATTAAATCACCCAATGTCCCAAGGCATTAATTGAAACCGTCAAACTTGCATTAAATAACCCTATGTCCCAAGGCATTAATTGAAACTGTCAAACTTGCATTAAATCACCCAATGTCCCAAGGCATTAATTGAAACTGTCAAACTTGCATTAAATCACCCCATGTCCCAAGGCATTGATTGAAACTGTCAAACTTGCACTGAATCACCCAATGTCCCAATGCATTAATTGAAACTGTCAAACTTGCATTAAATCACCCCATGTCCCAAGGCATTAATTGAAACTGTCAAACTTGCATTAAATCACCCATTGTCCCAAGGCATTAATTGAAACTGTCAAACTTGCATTAAATCACCCCATGTCCCAAGGCATTAATTTAAACTGTCAAACTTGCATTAAATCACCCCATGTCCCAAGGCATTAAATTGAAACTGTCAAACTTGCATTAAATCATCCAATGTCCCAATGCATTAATTGAAACTGTCAAACTTGCATTAAATCACCCCATGGCCCAAGGCATTAATTGAAACTGTCAAATTTGCATTAAATCACCCCCATGTCCCAAGGCATTAATTGAAACTGTCAAACTTGCATTAAATCACCCCATGTCCCAAGGCATTAATTGAAACTGTCAAACTTGCATTAAATCACCCCATGTCCCAAGGCATTAATTGAAACTGTCAAATTTGCATTAAATCACCCAATGTCCCAAGGCATTAATTGAAACTGTCAAACTTGCATTAAATCACCCCAAGTCCCAAGGCATTAATTGAAACTGTCAAACTTGCATTAAATCACCCCATGTCCCAAGGCATTGATTGAAACTGTCAAACTTGCATTAAATCACCCAATGTCCCAATGCATTAATTGAAACTGTCAAACTTGCATTAAATCACCCCATGTCCCAAGGCATTAATTGAAACTGTCAAACTTGCATTAAATCACCCCATGTCCCAAGGCATTAATTGAAACTGTCAAACTTGCATTAAATCACCCAATGTCCCAAGGCATTAATTGAAACTGTCAAACTTGCATTAAATCACCCCATGTCCCAAGGCATTAATTGAAACTGTCAAACTTGCATTAAATCATCCCATGTCCCAAGGCATTAATTGAAACTGTCAAACTTGCATTAAATCACCCAATGTCCCAAGGCATTAATTGAAACTGTCAAACTTGCATTAAATCACCCCATGTCCCAAGGCATTAATTGAAACTGTCAAACTTGCATTAAATCACCCCATGTCCCAAGGCATTAATTGAAACTGTCAAACTTGCATTAAATCACCCCATGTCCCAAGGCATTGATTGAAACTGTCAAACTTGCATTAAATCACCCAATGTCCAAATGCATTAATTGAAACTGTCAAACTTGCATTAAATCACCCCATGTCCCAAGGCATTAATTGAAACTGTCAAACTTGCATTAAATCACCCATTGTCCCAAGGCATTAATTGAAACGGCCAAACTTGCATTAAATCACCCCATGTCCCAAGGCATTAATTGAAACTGTCAATCTTGCATTAAATCACCCAATGTCCCAAGGCATTAATTGAAACTGTCAAACTTGCATTAAATCACCCCATGGCCCAAGGCATTAATTGAAACTGTCAAATTTGCATTAAATCACCCAATGTCCCAAGGTATTAATTGAAACTGTCAAACTTGCATTAAATCACCCCAAGTCCCTAGGCATTAATTGAAACTGTCAAACTTGCATTAAATCACCCCATGTCCCAAGGCATTGATTGAAACTGTCAAACTTGCATTAAATCACCCAATGTCCCAATGCATTAATTGAAACTGTTAAACTTGCATTAAATCACCCCATGTCCCAAGGCATTAATTGAAACTGTCAAACTTGCATTAAATCACCCCATGTCCCAAGGCATTAATTGAAACTGTCAAACTTGCATTAAATCACCCAATGTCCCAAGGCATTAATTGAAACTGTCAAACTTGCATTAAATCACCCCATGTCCCAAGGCATTAATTGAAACTTACAAACTTGCATTAAATCACCCAATGTCCCAAGGCATTAATTGAAACTGTCAAACTTGCATTAAATCATCCATGTCCCAAGGCATTAATTGAAACTGTCAAACTTGCATTAAATCACCCCATGTCCCAAGGCATTAATTGAAACTTACAAACTTGCATTAAATCACCCAATGTCCCAAGGCATTAATTGAAACTGTCAAACTTGCATTAAATCACCCAATGTCCCAAGGCATTAATTGAAACTGTCAAACTTGCATTAAATCACCCCATGTCCAAGGCATTAATTGAAACTGTCAAACTTACATTAAATCACCCCATGTCCCAAGGCATTAAATTGAAACAACTAAATGTGTAACTACATTCCTGTAAAATGTTGTGATCTTTTCAGCCTTTGTAATATATACAATATTTGTGTTACAAATAAACCATTAGGCCATGCACGCTATTTGTTTTATGCTAAGTGCAATGTTCATGGGATACAATCATTTTTTTAATAAGGATATTCTGCCTTTAAATAGCGGATTATATGCATGGACTGAAACATAACAACTTATATTTTCAGTACAAATAGTAAATAGAACACTTGTTTTGTTACTCATAATCACTGTTTTCTAACTTCTCGACGAAAGTGAATCTGAAAGTCACTACAATGTATTTAGATATCTAAGTTACAATGTGTATATTCCAACAGTTACTTGTTTTAAATGAGCACACTCAAAATCCAATTAATATTAAGATTTAAATCAAAACTTTAAGCGTAATGTTTCTGTCAAATAGTATGTGTAGGTAAAATAATTCAGGTAGATTATTGACATTTTGCAACGTTTACCTACTTTTTGCATGAGTTTCATTCCAACTCCCTTGGTGTGCTTCTCCCATCCTCCGAACTCCCTGAAAATAAATATAATTGTTACCTAAAGAAACAAAAGGCTTAAATAGGTTGGCCAAGTGACATCTTTGTGTTAAAGGCGTCAACCAGGAATGTTTACAGACAAGTATATATTAAATGAGCATCTTAGACATGAACAGTCCTGCAAACCCCACCCCACCCCACTCCCCAAAATTATCGCCTTGAGGAAAAAGAGGTGTCAATTTACACAGGAAATAAAAGCTCATGTTTTGCGGATGTGCTTGTTAACAGGTGCATTTTATGCACTGTTATGCAGTATTCATTTTAAAGAATGAATTTATTTTGAGTTTTTGGTCTGGCATCCAACATTTTTAAACAATTTATTTCGGTGTTTTTTTTGGTAAATTGAATTGGTCAGAAGTCCATAATTTCGTCCAGAACCGATAAAACCTGCAATTTCTCGAGCCCTGTGCAGTTTGTACCTTACAGCTACACTATCACTGATACACGCTTGCGACACTTACTTTTCCCCAACCACAGGTTTTGCAGCGAAGCGACCACTGCTCTGTTTGGACTCCTTCTTCTTCTTATGGCTTAGACGTGCAATATCCCCCATGTCAAAATCTACATCATTATTATCTTCCTCTTGCTACAACGTAAACAAAGAACATGAAACAAATCCATAAAAACATCTATCAACAATAAATGTATATTTTTTTTATTTTTTTTTCAACAGAATTATGTTGTTATACTGTATTAAGTGAACTGTTTAAGGGTGTCAGGTTACCCACTATAAACCCATCATTTGGGTTATTTCAAGCCACACCCACAGATTTAGTGGATAGGAATATATCAAATAGCTCCTCTTGTTCTTTTACTGCTAAGATAAAGATGTAATCCCCTTTCCGATAGACAAAGCAGTGGTATAAGTCCTTCCTCAAGATCTCAAGATGACAGGTGTCTCCAAACCCCCAACACTTCAGTTACTAACGATACATGACAAAGTGAAGCAACTTGTTTGGCTCATAATGCCCATACAGGCTGTAATACCCGGTATACATATACTCTTTCTCAGCTTGCACTGAGCTAAAATGTTTCTATACCAATCATTTTCTATTGTTCGGATGAATAAGTTGTTGCTTTGTATGTGAAAAACCTGCGTCAAACCCATGTGTCCCACTGAGTGACAACAACATGCTGGTAACCGGCTAACATACTACTGGGATCCAGTTGTAAAAATACGTTTTCATTATTACGTTTCAGCTGGCTTGCAGAATGTCATTGGTTCTACCTAGGTGCCCGCTTTGCTTGAAATTTACCTGGAGCGACACCTGGGATCTTCCCCCAACAATTTCAGCTGGAAAGTCGCCATACCACCTTAGCTGTTGGTGCGACAATAAAATCCAATTCAATTCGTTATTCTGTAACATGCTACAAGAATTTGAATTAATTTCATTATGAAGACACTATTATACCTCCTCTCCGGCTTTGACTGTCTTATCTCCCTGCTTGATACCACCACTCACAAAACCAATGGGAGCTGTAAAATCTTTCTTCTTGCGACTTTGCCCTCCACCGAGCCCCGGGCGCTCATCATCACTGTCATGGTCTGCCCACATACCTGAAAGGGTCACACATATACATATAAAAAATTTATATAATATCCCCCATATCCCTTAATTCTAAAATCTAAATCCCCCTACTCCTTAATTGACCCCCTATCCTTTGACCTCTCTACCCTATCTCTTAAAAATCACCAATAAACCTCCAAAATGCATTATACCTGTCTATAAATAGCTCCTTGTAGGCTATACTTCTTAAAAATCCTTTCATTTTACAGTTGAAATGTACTTCAAATTGCATCTAAGTAAATCATGATCCCTAAAAATATTGATCACCCGAAAGGTAACTCCCTCGCACACCCACCTCATAACATTCAAATTTAATTTCCCCATCCCTTAAATAATTTCTGTGGAAGACCCTGTATCTAATAACATGTATAATAATGTTATTCAAACACATCACAATACTTATGAAAGTTTCAGAAACTCTTGTATTAATAAACTAGTTGACTCATTAAAGATAAATATTAACAATTTAATAATGATTATAGTAATTAAAGCTTATGTATAAAAACCATTCCAGAAATACACATAAATAATGAAAAGGAAAATAAAAGCATTGCATACAAAGTAGCACCTACCATAAATGGCCTGGTTTTTGGACTGTCTACGCCCATGTCTGACAGCACCTACCATAAATGGCCTGGTTTTTGGACTGTCTACGCCCATGTCTGATAGCACCTACCATAAATGGCCTGGTTTTTGGACTGTCTACGCCCATGTCTGATAGCACCTACCATAAATGGCCTGGTTTTTGGACTGTCTACGCCCATGTCTGATATTGAAGTAGCACCTACCATAAATGGCCTGGTTTTTGGACTGTCTACGCCCATGTCTGATATTGAATGAATTGTACACATCTTCGTCCGTAATCTCAAACTTCTCAACTTCTGGTGAAGACATCACAAATCATATGGTTCTTCCAGGGGTATTATCTGGAGGAAGGAATAACATTATGACATTATAACACTTTACTTCAGTCCTACAAATATGCCCAGAATACTAGGCATTTTCTCTTTTCTGTGCTCAGCATGAGGTCTAGTCATTATAACAGTTAACTGATAGCTTACGCCTGACCATTATTTATTGCTCCACATGGTTCTGGTTTATTGCTCTACTACCAGTACTGTACTGCAGGTCAGTGTGGTCAAATGTATCTTATTAAGCAATATGGGCAATCATGAGTTTTATTCAATCATTAAAATTAGCACCTCGATTTATTATAATTGCCTCATTGTCTCGTCCTTTCGAAGAAAACAGAGACATAGGTGTTGCTTTTCCGGCGGTGGCGGTGTCAATAATCAAGTTTTGCGTTTACGTCATTTTCTCACAAACTGTATGCACTAGACCTTTCAAACTTTGCTTATAGTTGTATCATGGGTGGTACCTCGCAACGTGACCAAGCAAAAGTGACCTTGACCCTCCAAGCAAAGGGCAGATGACTAAGTTTTAGGTTCAACTTTTGCATTTAGGTCATTTTTTCACAAACTGTATGCACTTGACCTTTCAAACTTTGCTTATAGTTGTATCTTGGGTGGTACATGGCCACCTAGACAAAGTAAATGTGGAAATGACCTTGACCCTCCAAGCAAAGGGCAGATAACTTAATAAGTTTTACGTTCAACTTTTGCGTTTAGGACACTTTTTCACAAACTGTATGCACTAGACCTTTAAAACTTTGCTTATAGTTGTATCTTGAGTGGTACATCGCAACGTGACAAAGCAAATGTGGAAGTGACCTTGATCCTCCAAGCAAGGGCAGATAACCTTATAATGTTTACCTTCAACTTTGGCGTTTAAGTCACTTTTTCACAAACTGTATGCATTAAGACATTTCAAGCTTTGCTTATAGTTGTATCTTGAGCGGTACATTGCAACGTGACAAAGCGGATGTGGATGTGACCTTCACCATCCAAGCAAAGGGCAGATAACTTTAATTGTTACATTTACATCCCTTTCTCATGAACTAGAATTATGCACTAGATGTTTTAAACCTAATTTATAGCTTAATCTTTGGAAGAAAACATATTCTATTTTGACATAGTGTGTCTTTTTTTTGGATGCCTGGAGTTCATCTATGACCTTGACCTACTTTTTGGAGCTGATGATTTTTAGCTCTACTGGCCAAAGGCCTTCATTTTTCATCCGATCTTTACCAAACTTTACCAGATTGTTAAAATCAATGAAAGCTCGCACAAGTTTGAAAACCAGCCAGATCGGACCAATAACAGCGGAGTTATGGCCCTTGATTTAGTTAAAAATGCCATATTTTGCCTCGTTAATACGATAGGGCTTTCGTTTTTCATCTAACCTTTACCAAACATTACCAGATGTTTTGCCTTTTTTTTTATAATTAGTATTTTTTTATTATTTTTTTTAATAGATATTTATATATATTTTTTTTTAATTTTCTTATTTCATTATTTTTTTTAAAAAAAAAATTTGTGTGTTAACGCCATGTTAGCAGGAAGCCTTGCTGTGCCTATTAAATGTTTTTTCCGGTTCGTTGATTTTTGATGGAGTTACGGCTCTTTGACATTTTCTTTTTTACATTTCTTGTCGGCGCTACTCCTCCTACACGCCTTGTTGGATTTCGACGAAACTTGGCAGGAAGCATCGGTAAGATGTCTAGTTGTGCATGTCGCGCTTTTGTTCCATTTTGCTGATTTATGACGGAGTTATGGCACTTAGACATTTTTACTTTAAATTTCTTGTCGGTGCTACTCCTCCTAAACGGCTTGTTGGATTTCTACAAAATTTGGCAGGAAGTCTCAGTATGATGTCTAGTTGTGCAAAGCATGGTATATCAATGAAATTTTGGACAAGTTCGAAAACCAGCTAGATCTAGTTAGTAATGACAGGTTATGGCCCTTGATTTGTTGAAAAATTCTATATTGTATTTTCCTTTGTTAAATCTGTAGTTTTTTATTTTTTATCTGTTCTTTACCCCCCCCCCCCCCCCCCCCCCCCCCGCTCACCCCATTTTTATGAAATTTCATTCATAGAAGAAAGTGGGACAAATTAAAAAATACCCATGCCAGACTAGACACAGCAGACTTATTGCCCATGATTACCAGGTGAGCGATCTAAGGCCATCCTATCCCTGTTGTTTTTGCACTGTCTTAAAAAAACTACTGGTGGGAATTTTATGTCGACAACCCTTGATATAAGAGCCGTTTTAATCAGTAGAGCATCCACAGGCCCTCTTGGGCCTCTTGTTTTTAATAGAATGGCATTTTGTTTTTAAACAATGCACTTAAATGTCATTTCAGCAAACGGCAAACTCGATTGTTGTTAGTTACTAAAATGTTTACAAACTCATTTAAGCATAATTGACCTTTTTATTTTTAAGTTCAGCCCCCGTTAGGCGAGACATGTGAATCCACGGATTTCTTGTTTTGACTTTGAAACTGCTAGCATATACGGTAATTAAATAAAAAATCATAATTTCAATTTTCTTCAATATTCTACCAAATTATATTTTTGGTGCAATATTATCAAAAGTTATTAATGTAAAAACAATCTGCTTTGAACTATCTGAATAATTAATATTAATGATTGCAAATATGCAAGTTATGTTGAAAACTAACGAGACGTCCTAAGTTTAAAAAAACACAAAAAACAAGATTGCTGTATGTCCCTTTAAATATTTACAAAAACATACTATTTTGGATGTTATTTCATATTATTACCTGATCTCCTATATAAATGCTATATCGTCATTTCTTGCTAATTCACTAAGGAAAAAGACTGTTCCCGGTGAAAACGAACTGTTACCGGGCTTTAGTTTCGACTGTTTCCCTCACGTGCTGGAATTTCGTTTGCGTGACGTCATGTTGCTTTTCTCACCATAGGTTCCCATTATAAAACAAATTTTTATTTTCACTGTTTCGTACAGTAACATTAATCAGGTAATAAAACAGTTATCACATGTGTGTTTGGGGAACAGTCAAAACTGTTTTCCCTTGGTGTCGGGGGATGTCAGTGTGAACTGTTTCCCTCGGCCTATCGGCCTTGGGAAACAGTTCACACTGCCATCCCCTCCAACTCGGGAAAAAAGTTTTGACTGTTCCCCAAACACACATGTGATAACTGTATACTGTTAACCAACTTCTACTATTATTTGTTCAAAACTAGTTTGCAAAGTGTTTTCCCCATATTTATTGGGATTGATGTTCACACTATTTTTAGGTAAAACTGGAAGGCTGTTCCTCTATAAAACACTTGTATCGCCTGCCGTGTGCTTATTTCACCAAGTACAATCTAACTTTAAAGTTGGAAGACACATGGTGCAATCCTTCATGAATTATGGAGCAGTTTTTTGTTTAAAGTGTTAAAGTTTATTAAATAGGGCTATACATCTTCAATAGATAGTTGATAAGGAAGAACTGTATAAAATGTTTATGACCATAGGTCAATATTTTGCTATGAGCTAGGTTAGCTTGCAGCTTAAACTTTTATGAAAATGGGGCATAACTCTGCCAAAATGAAAGTCAGAGTTATTGAACATGTGTAACAGTATTTCATAGGCAGGGCTTTTTTCAAGAAAATTGGGAAAAGGCCTAGGCCTGCTGAATTTGGGAAAAAGAAGCGCGAGACTGTCCAAATTGGGGGAAATGTAGCGTGATTTTCGTTGTTTTGGGAAATGTTTTTTTAAGGGGAAATTTCATAAAATGTAGTTTTAGGTAAAATATTGATTAGGTTTTAGAACTGAGTTATTTTAACATACAAACTATATAAAGTATGTCACTTAATTACCCCCCCCCAAAAAAAGAAAACAATTTTATTTATTTTAAAATTGGGAATTTTTTACCCCAAAATTGGGAAAAAAATAGAGGTTTTTGCAATTGGGAAGAGGCCGAATTTCGGCCCCTGTTAAATAGGTTAAAAAAGCACTGATAGGTTAAGATGAAGATGTGTTTGAAGTTTCATGAACATACAGGGTCCTCCCTTCACTTTGGGGGAATGGGACCAGGGCCCTCAGGAAGGGGAATTTTGCGTTGTTTTTATATCAAAGGGGAATTTCTAAGAAACACAAATTAGTGTTGTGTTTTTTTATTATTTAAGTGGTACCAAGAATTTACCATTCCAAACTGCATGCAGTTTTCCTGTTTTGGAGTTAAAAAAAAAATTTAAGAGGGACTTTTTCACACGAATTTCGGCCCCAAAAATGGTCAAACGACGGCCCTGACATATGTCAAATACTTTTATATAGTTAAATCTGAGTAGGACATGCACATTTTTATTTTACTTAGCTTTACTAACGTTATTTAAAAAATAGAACACTACTTTCAGAAAAGTTTTTATTGGAATTTAAAATGTAATACGACAGTGAATATGTCATATATTTAAACCAGTTTTGAAAATCAAAAACCTGCATATAAATTAAATACAGAATAGTATAAGTGGGATTCATTGAAACCAGTGATTAAAGGGAGTGTAACACAGCTAAACAATCATTATTATTGAGAGTTCTGAAAATGGGTGAAAGAATTATCCAAATCAACAAAGAAGATATCATATGAAGGTTCTGTTCAATGTTGACTTATAGGAACAAATGACAGCAACTGTATGAAAAATATGCATACTTAATGGCAACAATGCTAAATTATATGACCAGTGAAGGATTTTACATTCATTTGAAGAGATTTTATTTGCTTTAAATGGTATTATCAATATTCCACATATGGTAATTTGTAACTATGACGTTATAGTTTGTCATAGTTCTCAAAATGGCAGCTCCCATACCGGTATCCGTTTTAGAACAAACTTCAAATGGTCATATCTTTTTTGTTTGTCATCCGATTTTGATAATTATTTCACATGTCCCCAAGGTTTTCAGAACTCTCAATAACAGAGCCTGTTTGGCTGTGTCGCTACATTCTCTTTAAGTTTGTTATAGGAAGTAGCTCTATTTTGTATTCATAATTAATTACAAATATTCATAAATATGTTATACATTTTATCAATTAAATTTCATAAATAAAACTGTATTGTGATTTGTCCTTATACTTGCAGTTTTACAAATCACAAACTTCCCATCTGTTGTTGTCTTATCACTTTCCCTCCACAGTACAACCTGATATCTCTGCCCAGTGCGGTGTTTATTAACAAGTTCTAAACAAATGGACTCTGCTGATTCAGCTGAATATGTAACAGTAAATGACTGTTTAATAACACGACCTGGCTGAGTAACTTTTCTAGGCATTTCTGTAGGACTGACTTACTGGTTGTGCTGTCTGGTTGGTCGCAATCACAGTAATATAAAACACAAGTACATCAGCAACTTGAGTACTAACTCAGGATTTTCATTAAAAGCTGGTTGCCGGCCAAATTGAAGGTTTGAAGTGAGATTTGGGCCAGCTCAAATCTCCGAAGGATAAAAATAGAAAAACAAATAAACAAACTCCCCTTGCAGTGTTTCTCGTCAATGGCATGTGCTTATGCTGCCTTTGCTCAAAACAACTTCAGGCTTGCTACACCAATAATTAATGAAGCCTGCAATGAATGCTATATAAGCCTGACGCAATCATATAGATTTAATTTATACATTTATAATATGTACATGTATTAAAAGGTTTAGAACTTTTAAAACACCTTGCACTGTTACTGATACTGTACACAGGGCTCAATCTAGGCCAGGAATTTAGGGAGAAGTCACTTCTGCGCACGTTAATTAAGCAAATTTCGTCATCATGTTTTATGATCGTCTGCTAAATTAATAGTTCTTTAGAAACAACAACAGAAAACACTTGTAAAGAGTGTTTTTTTAAAGCTACGGATAATTTTCCTATGGATAGTTAAGCAAATTTAAACAAAATAAAATAATATTATATGAGGTAGTGATGATTAAATCCTTTGCCTTTCATTAGATTTCAACAAGCTTTTGTTAATTGTAAAATGAGAAGTAGTAAATGGGTTATATCAAGAGCGGGGTGTTTGTGTTAAAAACATCTGGTAGTTGTTATGTTAGTACATTTCCTACGTGACATGTGACCTAATTCCTGACAAGCAGACATAACATGTTTTGAAAACAGCAGAAGACAATAATTTTAAAGCTCCACAGTATTGAAAAAAATCGATTTTAGGGTGATGAGGGTAAACATTTACTCATATAATTATTTTTTCATAGAAAATAAGTACGGCTTTGTTTCTTCTTGTTAAATTAAAAAAATAGATGATATTTTTGCATTTTTTTCTATGCTGTCTGCTAGTGTGAATTTAGGTCAACAAATTTGCATAAAACTGCCCATATGAAAATACTGCATCTCGGGACAAAAGCTAATTTAAATAAGGTGAATGGAAACACACGCCGTTCACTGGAAACAAACGAATTATGGTCATTTCGTAACCTTACCTTTTCGTAACCGCACTATCTTGGTCGAATCGTAACCATTGCGTTAGTCATATCGTAACCGTTCAAAAATCCATTAGTCAAATATTAACCTTTGAATTTATGATTTAAAAATGTGAATAAATATCTTTGTACAATTCAAATGTTGTCCCTTCAAAAGATCGTATAAAACTAATATGCATATTTACTTTTTTGAGGTTAGTTTTGTGAATAATTAAATTGCAGGTATTATGTGTACCTAAGGTGTAATAAATAAAACAATAAAGTCAGGAACGGAGGTGATAATAATAATTGCAATAAATCCGACAGATTAGCACTATAAATGATATATACATAATAATTGCATTTAAACACATGTTTGAACTATATTATTTTGATAATTATTTGTAGGTTTGTACAAACAATATAATTATATTATATACGGAGGTGATAATAATAATTGCAATAAATCCGACAGATTAGCATATACATAATAATTGCATTTAAACACATGTTTGAACTATATTATTTTGATAATTATTTGTAGGTTTGTACAAACAATATAATTATATTTGTCTTAAAGATCATAGTGAGTCGTGTCACCCACTAGTTTTCAATATAAATGTGTACAACACAATTTTGAAATTACTGCATTATTGTAACCATGCCTTCAACAACTCAATACTTGTGCTTATCATGTTCGAGTAGTGTGCATAACCACCATCAGGCGATAGAATGCGATGTGTGTAAGGGTTGGCAACATCGTGGATGTGGCAATACAGGAATCTCTAAATACATGTACGCCAAGATGAAGAAAGGGCTTGTGGAGGTCGAATTCATCTGTGAGTCGTGCTCAGATTTCAGACAGGTATGTATTAAGATTTGCGAGTAGCGTGTATATGTAAATAAACTGAAACAATTCCTTAGCTTACAAATACAAAATCATGTGCCTCGATGAAATGCTTATGAAATATTCGTTTATAGTACAATGATTCTCTATTATAACCATTTGTTCTTTGCTTTCAGCGATCCATCTCAGAGTTTCCAGATGCTGAGAGCACACGAGTATCGTTTGCTGCCGACCTGACGGCTGAAGCGGCCTCGCTACGTATGGACGTCACCGATGCTGAAGCAGACCAGTTCGATGACCAGCCGATGGAAGTAGAAGAGACAGCGTCTCTCCATCTCCCTGCGGCACCCCTGCCGACTTATCTCGAAGAAAGGTATAACGAAGGCGATTTTTGCAATATAATATAGTTTATATTTACATTGTTTCATTTACTTAAAATGTAATAAGTATCAATAGTAGTGACTTTCATTGTAAAGAAGCAATTATGTAACGTACTCCGAAATAAATTTATTACAGTTATTACATAGTTATTTAATAGTATATTTATTTTTGCAGTTCCATAGAAGAGAGGACGGAGCTAATAGAGGAGACGGTAGGCGACGTCCCGCAGTTCACGCTGGTGCCGAGGGGAACATCACGCGGGAAGGATCTCCTGGTCGAAACACCTGGTTACTCTTACACTGTGAGGGTATGTATCTGATATATCATATACGAACTATATTTGAAAGTAATGTTAACAGTAAATATGTAAATTAAAAGATTATATGTTACTTTTCAGAAATTATTTAATTATTTAAACTATGTATTTCAAAATACTTGCTTTCAATTTGCAGAAGGAGACAACAACCACCCGGTTCTGGTGGTGCAGCGTTCGCAGAAAAGGTAACCGATGTTCAGCCTCGGTAAGTGAGCGGAGTGGTGTTTACATCCGAGGCACCCAAAACCACACACATCCCGAAGATCCAGGCTGTCTCATCAACAAGCAACTCACGAGACAAGTAAAGGACGTTGCAGCCGGTAATGTCTTCAAGTCGGCGATGACAGTTGTAGAAGACCACCTGAGGGACATGCCGACAGCATCAGCAGACAACATCCCTGCTCTAGATCACCTGGTGAGGAAGGCCAACCGGTTTAGACAGAAACAGCGACCAGATGACCCAAACACCATGGAATTCGAGGTAATTTTTGCAATTCTCTTAATTTGATTTTATTAGGTATTTGAAACCTTTTTAACGCACGTCTTAAAAGACACTGCTCAGTAAATTGAAAATGTTATTATTTAAATACAAATGCAAGATTTAGTTTTTAGATTTTATTAGCTTATTGTGTATTGAATCATGTGTTTTGTCTTTCGTTAAATGGCATGAAATATCTTTAATATATAAAAATATAATTAGTTTTATATCCTTTTTTAGCTTGCTGCAGACCACATCCCGGACGGGTTCCTCCAGAAGGACGTGATGGTGGACGGCGCCAGACACGTCATCTTCGCAACCCCCGACCAGCTCCATCTTCTGGCGCGTGCGAAGACGTGGTACCTCGACGGTACCTTCAAGGTCATCCGCCAGAAAGACGTCTTCGACCAACTCTTCGGGGTTCACGCCTTCGTGAAGAAGGACGACTGCGTCAAGCAAGTCCCCCTTGCTTTCGTGTTCATGTCACGAAGGCGCAAGAAGGACTACAAGAAGATCTTGAAGGTAAATATAATAATAATAATAATAATAATAATAATAAAAAAAAATAATAATAATAATAAAATAATATTAAAATAATGTCAACATGTTTCCGGTTCATGATACTTCTTCAAGAATTGTTAATATCTCAATGTATTAGTTTAAAATTAATATATTTTTCATCTATTTCAGAAACTGAAGAACCTATTACCAACTGAGCCACGTGTTCAAGCCTTCGTCCTGGACTTCGAAGCAGCCGTGTGGCAGGCCATCCGCGCGGTGTTCCCCGAATCGAAAATATCAGGGTGCGCCTTCCATTGGACACAGGCCGTTTGGAAGAGAGTTCAGGTAATGATGACATAAACATTCCGTATCTTAAATAATGGATTTAGATCATAAACTTTTATTTTAGGTAACAAAAGTATCTACAGATTACGTGAACACTTGTTTATTTCCATTTCAAACATATAATTTCTTTTTCTTGTTTTACAGGCTATTGGTCTAGCTGCAAGTTATAACGCCGGAGGAGACATCCAGAAGGTAATCAGACGCCTGCTGGCCCTTCCCCTGCTGACAGCAGAGCACATCCCGGCAGTGTTCCAAAACCAGCGCGACAAGGCAGCCGACAACGCACAGCTGATGGGTGTGTTCGATTACGTCCGGGACACCTGGATTGAGAACGCGGTGTGGTCCCCAGCTGACTGGTCCGTGTACGGAAGCCCAGTGAGGACTAACAACGACTGTGAGGGGTGGCACAGACGCCTGAACACCCGCGTCCAGAGCCCGCCGCCGTTCTACGTGTTGGTAGAGCTTCTGCATAGAGAGGCTGAATTTGTGGCAACGCAAGTAAAGCTCGTCTCGGCGAAGAAGCTCACCAAGCACCAAAAGAAGACGACAAGACAAATGGAGGGCAAAATCTTCTCAACGTGGGCTGAATACGCCGAGGGAGGGATGTCAGCTGACAAGTTGCTGAGAAACCTGTCCCGTGTATACACTAAATAAATATGGACATAGTGATCTATATTGAATGAAATGTATATTGTTGTATTTGACTGATGAAATATTTCATTTTGATGCAGTGTTGATGCAAGATTAACTTTTTAACTGAATAAACGGGTTGGGTACATATATAAAATTATATTTATGTGCTTGTGACGAATGTGCTAACGTTTTATTTTGTTTTGAAATGTCAAAATATTGCTGTTCAGTGAAAATTTTGATTGAATTCATACATTCTTATTTATGTGCTTGTGACGAATGTGCTAACGTTTTATTTTGTTTTGTTATGATAATAACAATGATAATGATCATGTATTTGCAATAAAGTTCCATAAAATATGAATTATTTTAGTTTTCTTCTCTTTTTTTTTGGAATGTACGCATCGTTTGAAAATATGCACTATGGAATGTGTCATACGGTACATAAAACGAGACCGCTCATTTGAGAAGGGAATTAGCCATTCAATTAGCAGGACTTTGATTATTATTATATATATATGATTATGCAAATGGTCCCATTAACACCTCGTTAAGGATTTCAATAGCTTTTATCACTCTGAGCGAGTGATGGTTACGATTTGACTTAATGATTTTGAATGGTTACGATATGACTAACGCAATGGCTACGAATCAACCAAGATTGTAAGGTTACGAAAAGGTAAGGTTACGAAATGACTAGATACCAAACAAACAACTTGAGGTCATCCATTTGCAAATGTTATCTGATGAAAAATCAACACAATTTAATCAAAGCCGCAGTAGTTTTTGTTAAAATTTGAATACTTTAAATTAGCTAACATCATATTATGTCAAATATATAATGTTTTACTGATATATGTAGCCAACTGTCGTTAAGTGGTCGTAAACTAAGCGGTCGAGGATACAACAGAAACCTGTAAATCGATGGAATGGAAGCCTCTTCCTCCGTCAGTGGACCGTCCCTAGGTTCAGACAATGCTCTAAATCACCTCAGTTATTGAGTGATGGATGGTCATATCTCAATTAAACACTCAGAAACAGATATGAGTCGTGTAACTTACGTTTTTCCTCAGAAATTTGATCAAAATTGAAATTAGCGATTTCGGCGGAAGTGTTTAGAGTTATCTCCCTTGCTAAATTAATTTTGTAACGAATACCCTGGGTAGAAAATCTCATCGTCTCATTTAACGCCAATGCTAAACCATTATTTACTCGGAGTGTTCGTGACACCTGTCAACTCCGTAACATGTTTTAAAATGTGTAAAACATTCAGAAACATGTAAGCACATCTGCTGCAGAACCTCGCCACAGTGTTGAACATTTTCTTCTTCTTCCAATCAAGGAACCGGGTTCATCATTGAACGTAATTGGCTCCGTGGGACCTCGCATGGCGGACAAGCTCAGCTACGTCGTCCCAAAGTTTAAAATCAAAATTAAAACTATATACATCCGGACTGTCGACTCTAGAGGAGAGCAGGGCTGGCTGACAGGCCTGCTCTAAACCCCTCTAAAGAGGCTACCGAGGTTATGTGAAGGGGCAGCTGGTTCCAATCCCTGATGGTTCTAGGGAAGGAGTTGGTGTACGCTTCATGGTGCGTTCTTTCTCGAAAGAATTTATGTTGCCTTCTTGTTCTGCTATCCCACACTGAGGTAGTTTTCCTTGGTAATGTCTACTAGTCTGTGCTCGACCTTGTAGAGCATTAGCAGCCTGTCGGTACTGCGTCGTTTCTCGAGGCTTTCCCACTGGAGCTCATGCAGCATGCTAGTGATTCAATGCTTTTTGCAGGACTTAACAGTCCCTACTCTTTATCTATACAGTAAATGAATATGCCTTCTTGGTGTTTTCTGATATTGAAATTCGTAGTGCACATCGCCGACATTGATAGATAAGCATTTGTAAAAGTCAAAGTTAGACACTTTTTCTGGGCAACGATTTGCATGCTATTTAAGCAGGACTTTAATTATCACCCCAGATTTAACTAAACACGATTTTTGTTATTATTATTTCTATAATAATATTTTCCTTATTGAGAAGCTCAAATGTTGCTGAGTGTCAGCTTGTTGTCAGCTATAACACATTCTCTACCCTTCTCCACTTCGTCACCCAAGCTTTCCATGTTGTTGTTTTTTCTTCTCTCTAAGACATGTTTGTATTCGATTTTTTCTTCTATTTTACGCAAAAACAAACAGAGCAAACTGTCCAGTTATCGACACATTAGCCTAAGCTCAAAATATTGATACAATGAACACGTTTGTAGCTTTCATAAATATGTTATCAATAATATGTAACACTGATATCCATTGGTTGATTAGTCATCGTATCTCTTCCTTACCAGTATCCAGCGTCCGCTTTATCGACACCTTTTGCTTAATATCGACATATTCATCTAATTATCGACACCCTATGATTGCAGGTGTTATAACTTCCGGAATTATCGCTTGGAATATGCATGTTCATATGAGGTCATGGTGAACTTGACCGTTGACCTACTGAACTGACCCCAAAAGCAATACAGCTCCTTCTCTCACAAAGGACAACGCGTTGTCCATACGAAGTCATTGTGACATTGGCCTAGTGACCCGATTTGTCCTCTAACCAAGGATAATGAACATATAAATTGTGCGAGGATGCGCGTTACGCCTCCGAAGTAATCACGACGTGGAATGTATATATTCCATATGATGTCATCGCGACCTTGACCCTTGACATTTGACCGCAAAAATATGATTCTCTCACCAAATGCAATGTGCTTATGAAGTTGCATGTGTGTGGGTGTTATACTTTCGAATTGAACGCCAGGAATGCGTATTGCCATAAGTACTAGTCATGGCGACATTGACCTTTGAGCGACTGACCCCACATGTACCAGAGTTTTACCTCTTACCAAGGGTAATCACCAATGTTTCAAGAAGGTGGGTGTTATGCTTACAAAGTAATCGCATAAAATGCATATTTCCATATATGATCATGGCGACCTTGACCTTTACCTACTGACCACAAAAGCAATAGAGTTTCACTTCTCACTAAGGACAATGTACCGTAACGCTTCCATAGTTTTTGCGCAGAATCCATATTTCGATATACGGTCATGGCGATCTTGACCTTTAACATACTGGCCCATAAAACAAAAGTGTTCCCCCTCTTATCAAAGGCACTATACATATGCAGTTTCATGAGTGGAGGTGTTGTGATTGAGGTATTTTCGCGTGGAATGCTAATTGTTTACCGACGGACGTGCGGGACGAACGGCTACCGCATACCATCTAAGTCCCGTTTATAGGTTATAATCATAGGTGCCAGGTTGCTATTAAGAAAAGCTATGTAAATTAGTTTGACCAAAGACACAAGCTATTTGAAAAACTATTTGAGAAGTTCTAAAAAGTCTCCTCCAAAAAGTCGAAAATTTTGTCAACAAACTATATTACATACAAGGTACGACAGCTGCCATTTTTGCCTGGGCGGAAAACATGATGAGCTCCCTTTTTAAATATCAACAACATGTCCAGCATACAGTTACAGCCAAAAAAGAACAGGAAATTGCATTAAAAAAAGTTTTACAGAAAAGAAAATTAGCACTCTTTAATACAGAACTTCTTTCGACCAGGCGAGCACATCCGGCTGATTTAGTATAATTAAACCTAAACAGAAGAAAAGAAAAAACATGATTTTAACTAACATTAAATTGTGATTTATCTGAATGAAATAATTAACCCAGAAAATGGAATATGGATTTATTTCCATTTTTATGGCGTTTGTTCAGTTCATGCCATTGTTATAAACACATTCTTGGATCAAACGTAGTAATTGAGATTTGCAGCTATGATAAAGTTAAACATTAAAAAGAAGTGTACTAGTTGTGTCTTACGGATGCGGGAGGTATACATTATTATTATTATACCTCACATAAGACGCCAATGCTAAATCCCCATAGACAACAATGTGTAATTTCTTACTATCTCACGCGGGGGTGATAGTACAGGGTGATAGTAAATCGCAGGATGATAGTAAAAGAATTATCACATGCGCAGCTTTGTTGCGTGCTGTTTCGGTGGTATGGTGAAATTGCTATTTTTAACTCATCATAACTTCAAAAGTACTTGACCGATTTTAATAAACTACCACTCATTTTCTTAGTTACGTTATTTCCGATCCAACGATATAACATTCATAGCAACTTTTAGGAAAAAAAAATGTTTTATCAAAAAAGAAATCTGGCAAAGTGAAATCGGTAGGCCTACTGAAAATGAATCTTGTTTTTGCCCGAGGTGATTTCGGGCTGGTGTAGTTTAGGTAGCCCAGTTTGGGGCCACATCCGTCACAGTATGACCCCCGCGCCGCACACCCCCTCCGACGGCCAATACAGCTTCCCCTCTTCGGTCTTCAGTCTCCTCGGCGTCGATCCCTATTACTACCTATTACGTACGATCTACTGCTACTGTGTGGGGTTGAACTCAGCTTCGGTTGTTTTTAAACAACGACTTCCAACTCTTCCGAGTCAAATGACACTCACGGCTACTCACGAACCGGCCAGGCAAGCCTGGATCAAACAGGCTCAGTAGTGCCACTCCACGCGAATAAAGTATACGGCAATGGCGTATTGGGCTGGCAAGGTGACCCCTATACAAACATCCTAGTGCCATCAGTGCCCACGCTGCGACGTGCACGCGTTGAAGATCCAGGTGGTCTGCCGCCGCTGATAAATATCGACCGTCATATATACCTTAAAATGAGCCGAAAATGACGTAAAGCCTATCCATCCAACCAACCAACCAACCAACCAGTAACCATTTTGTTTTAGGTATTTTGTTTGTATAGTAGAGCTACATACTTGGATCTTTATTTTTTTCCAGTATTTATAGACGTTTCGTATCATCTAGTCATGCGTTAAGTTTTTTACTTGTGTATGTGACGATTTGAGCTGGACAATTTCGAACTCTAGTTAAAGTTCAAGTTCAAGTTCAAGTTTATTTGGTTTTATTTGATCAGAACCGGCAGTTTTGTTTGTGTTAAGGTTTACAGAGTTTTGATGATATGGTTTGTGTATGATATTACTGCCGACTTAATTTGTATATTAAGTTATTTAAATCAGCGAAACAGACGACAAAGTCGCTAAGTGGTCCAGGTGGAGTAAAACAGATTGAGTTGTTCATAATAAATGGTGTTTGCCATCTCGCCGTGGTTTGTTTTGTTTGAATTGGTGTTTACGTTAAAAGACTTAGCAAAATGACGTTTTTTGTAGAAGAGACAAACCACCCCCATGTTTCCTGATTCGTCGTGGTTTGTAAAGAGTATGCAATCTTCTGTTAGTGGGAGATATTCCAACTGTTCTGATGCCAAATATCGATACTTAGATGCTTTACGTGCGTTTACAATTTGTAAAACTCCTATGAATAGAGAATACTTTTTGAAAATGTAAAACAGATTATAAGGATTTATGTAGTAAAAAAATATATATTTGAAATTAAAAAAGTTTCGGAGATAGAAAAATTCAGGTTCAGTAAACCTAAACAATTTGTAAATATTTCAAAAAAACAAAGAAAAAAGCCAAATGATAATGACATTACTCTAAATGAATTCCGTGATTATTTTTCATCTTTAGGAAACGACGATTTCCAATGTAAAAATGACGAAGCGGAGTCTTTTTGCCACGAACACAATTTTGATGAAGACTATTGTACCTATGAGGAATTAGATATATCTATTACGATTAATGAAATTCTAACTGTAGTAAAGTTGCTAAAAACAATAAAGCTTTAGGGAGTGATGCATTGATGAATGAATACTTTATTGAAAGCATTGACATTTTAGCATCACATGTGTGCGATATATTCAATGCAATTTTAACTTCTGGATTTTTTCCTGAAAAATGGATGGAAGGAGTTATTGTCCTTATTCATAAAAATGGAAATACTAAACATGTTAATAACTATAGGGGTATTACTTTAGTTAGTTGCATGTCAACAATATTTACCACTATATTATATAAAAGAATTGACTGTTTGTTCTTCTTTCTATTGTTGAAAAATATTTCAATGAGAATAAACGTTTATAATTATGTTGCCTTTGTAGACCTAAAACGATGTTTTGATACTACACTTCTCAAAACTGCTAACTACACCGCTCACGTTTTGGGTTATATATATCGATGGGTTGAATGTTTTTCAATAAAATAAAAAGGAAATACCAATTCAATCATTTTTACATCATTTCATTTTATTTTTTTCATGGGCAATGCTAGAACTAAACCACAATAAGCAATTACAAACGACCCATGTAAACACTAAAGTCACACTTTTCCCATATCTACATGTAGATATGGGAAAAGTGTGACTTTAGTTGTAGATATGGGAAAAGTGTGACTTTAGTGTTTACATGGGTCGTTTGTAATTGCTTATTGTGGTTTAGTTCTAGCATTGCCCATGAAAAAAATAAAATGAATTGATGTAAAAATGATTGAATTGGTATTTCCTTTTTATTTTATTGAAAAACATTCAACCCATCGATATATATAACCCAAAACGTGAGCGGTGTAGTTAGCAGTTTTGAGAAGTGTATATATAGAAATGCTTAATGGCTTAAACTATATAAATCGGGAATACAAGGAAAGATATTACAAATTACGTAAAGGTGAAATCATGCGTGAAGAGTTGTGGTACTTATTCAGACTATTTTGAATGTGCGATTGGATTACGTCAAGGGGAGATAATCTCTCCTTTGTTACCATTTTCGTTATTTATTGAAGATCTTGAGATGCATCTACAAAATGATGTGAATTCAGGCTTACAGATTGATGATATAGTTCTGATATTGTTACTGTTTGCTGATGATATGGCCATTTTAGATAAATCTCCAGTGGAATTACAAAATAACTTAAATCTTCTATACTCATATTGTAATAATTGGGTTCTTGAAGTAAATACCACTAAAACCAAGATAATGGTGTTCAGAAAAAGAGGAGGGCTACTTCAAAATGAACGTTGGACCTATAACGGTCAAAATATCGAAGTTGTAAATGATTTTAACTATTTAGGGACAAATTTTTAATTATACGGGCAATTTTTCATTAAATCAAGAACATTTAATTGGAAGTCACTAAAATTGCTCTCCACTTTATTAGCGAATTGTAAAAAGATTAAGTTAAAGCCAAAAACACTATGCCAATTATTTGATTCATTTGTAGGTTCTGCTCTAGGATATGCAGCTGAAATATGGGGATTCTCTAAATCAAAAGTAATAGAAAGAATACACCTAAAGTTCTGTAAACGGTTGCTTAGCGTTAGATTAAAAACATGCACAGTAGGTGTATATGGTGAACTTGGGCGTTACCCTCTTTATATTACGAGATATATAAGAATTATTAAGTATTGGTGTAAAGTAATAAATACTAATAACATTCTGATGAAAAAACTCTATGAACAAGGTGTATATGATTGTGAAAGAGGTTGTAAAAATTGGGTTTCGAATGTAAAAAAGTTATCTGATTATGGTTTTGCCTATTTATTTAACAATCAGGATACATGCTGAATGTTAAAACATTTAAATGTGTTTTTAAACAACGAATAATTGACAGTTTTAAGCAAGAGTGGTATGGGTCAATTGATAGCAGTGCTGTTCTTGAAAACTATAAATATTTTAAATCTGATTTTTCATATGGACACTATCTAATGTTTTACCTAGCAATTTGAGATTCTTTGTTTCTAGATTATAAGATTATCTGCACATTCTCTTAACATACAAACTGGACGGTATGCAAGAAATCGCATACCGAGAAATGAAAGATATTGTTTATGTTGTAACTCACAAGATCTGGAAGACGAATACCATTTTATATGTGCGTGTCAATGTTACAATGAACTAAGAAACAAATTATTAAAAGATATTACCAGCAGAGGCCATCTATGTTCAAAATATATAGAATTGATGAAAACTTCAAACAATGATATATTACTAAATTTGGCGAGGTATATAAAATGTGCTTTAAATGTTAGACTTTCTATTTTGAATGCTTAGTATAAATATAATATTGTTCATCCTCTAACTATGATGATGTAAACTATACTGACAGTTGATTTATATACTCTGTTTACGTGACTTTGCTATATTCGTATATTGTATATATGTTCTGAATGACGATGTTCTTTGTAAAAGTCTAAATAAAATATCTGTTCTGTTCTGTTCTAACGCTTCATTGATATGATTGGTGAATCTATAATAGAGTTTGTTGTTTGCATCATCATCATTTGTAACACTAAAACTGTATTTAAAGATTTAACATCTTAAGGTTTAGTTTTTACGGTGAATGAAAATAGTGAATAGTGGGATAATTATTCTTAGAGCTTATTCGGGGTTGTGTGATTTGTATCAGTCACTTCCGTTTATGATTCTCACGAAATGTGTCCAGTTACACTGAGTCACGTCAAGTAGAAAAACGTCTTACACGTCTAAGAAAGAAAATGGCATCTAGGCGGCCATTCTGGGTGCGAACGAAAAATAACTCGTGTATAAGTTGCTCAATGCCTTTAATGCACACGCCACATTTAAAAACATCTAAAGGTGTTAATCCACAATCACATAATCCCGATTCCGGATTTGCAAACGGACGGATGTACAGACGGACAAACAGGCGGTGTGGTGCAACCCGATATCCCTACACCACCCACTGTTAAAATCGGTAGGGGACTTATAAAAAAGGCGGTTTGTTTCGTGAACAAACATAGTAATTGATGGCAATCCGCACAGTCAGATTTTTGCGACAATCTATAAAGCAGTAGGTATTGTCACTCTGTACCTAAACTCTAAAGACTGTATTCGTTGTTGAAAATATCAAGATCTACCAAAAAATTCGGCCGCTTCAATAGTTTTGTTTGAAGAACAGTTACATCCTGGCCATTTTTGTCACGTTTGTTCTTTACAATCCGAGGCGTTACTACACATGCATCTAACACGCATACGGGAGGTGGTGCATGGGGTTCATATCCCCGGCTGAGCCATACCAAGGAATTCATAATATACCAAATGCCTCATTGTTTGACGGTCAGCACATACAGAATAGTTCTAGGACTGGTCGGCCAGTAGAATGTACACATTTTAGAGTTGAATTAATCCAATTACCTTTTTACTGTAAAGGTTGGTTTTTTTTGTCGTAATTATTAAAACACGCCCGGGGATGATTCGACAATATAAAATAGCATGCTTGGTATATTCTTCTAGGAGCAGATGGCGACTAGGAAGAGCCGAATTGAGTATTCCAGTCAACGTTACCAGTCAATTTGAACCCTTTCGCCGCCAAATTTCAATCGTCGTCTGCTAAAATATGAATCCAAACATTCCGGTAGTATGTTAGATATAAAGTGTTATGGAAAACATTCTTACTGAGTGGCGAACAGTGTAATTAAACTCTGATCAGCCTGCTCATAGTGTACATGTTAATCTGGGTCGGCACCGACTATGGCATTGAAAGGGTTCAAATAAAAAAATACGACACCTAAGCATTATACGAGTGTGGCTTATTAACGTAATCTACATTATTGTTTCTTCAAACTGTTCAAGCAGTTCATCTTCTGTTGTTGATATTTTTGCTTGTTTAGATGTTAGGTACAAGTGGAATGTAAATATAAATAATAAACTAACAATATATGGCTATATATACATTTATTTGCGTAGGCGCACACAAACATTCATATCTTTCATTAAAAGTATATGGATATAAACTCAAGTTTATCGTCAAGAATATGGTGCTTTTAATTATTATAAGTTGAGTAATATAATTTCTATAAAATAATACGAATACATGCAAACCATACGTTGAGCTGATTCAAGACGATACTCTCTAACGCACTTCCATTGGACGCCCTCTACAGTGAGGGAACCAACACGTCATTTGTGAACACTCGGCCAATCCCGTCATTCTTCGCGATGTGCTTCAAAGAAGTACAGTAATCGAGATGTACGCTTGTTATCTGGCACAATTCGGTTGAGCTCTTGGTTGATAATCTAACTCTTCACCAGTACTCTATTTGCAATAAGTAATAGATAGAGTCTGGTCTCAGCTTGTTTAATAACCGAGATGGGGGTAGCCAATCGAGGTGTTTAAATACCAACGAGCTGAGACAGACTCTATCTTTTTTGTAACATAGTGTACTTAGTAACTCTGTGACGTTAGAGTGGCATCCGTAGTCTAAATTCCTCTATCTGGTAGTTGTAGTACGTATAGCCACGCCCCTTTAGTTGCCCTAAACTAAACGATTTAATGCTTTGCATTCAACAAAGGAAATGCTACAACGGTCTTTAATGATATGATAATGTCTGACGAAATCTACCCTATATTTGCATAACTGCTTGACTGTGTTAGTAAATAAAACATAAACTAAGCAGAAACATAAACAAACCATTGTGTTATTGGCTGAACTAGCACATTCCTTTTTACAAAACGCGAATCAGTGTAAAGTTATGAACATTAGCCGTGAATAAATGTACTTGTAAAATTGCAGATTTTTTGTCGGTTTGATCAGGGTCCTTATATGAGGACCCTGGTTTTTTGATCACTAAAATAACATCAACACACGGAACACAAGCGTAAATATAGTTTACACTAATGCACCAACGTCCGAGTCTGTGTCGCTGTTGTTTGACGAATCTCTTTCACTAATATCCACGTCAGAATCTTCGGCCGTTTTATCGTTTATATCTTCAGCGTTATTTTCGTTTCCACGTTGTTCGTACGCAAATGCACCAACGTCTGAGCCCCTGTCGCTGTTGTTCGACGAATCTCTTTCATTAACATCCACGTCAGAATCTTCGGCTGTTTTATCATTTATATCTTCAACGTTACTTGTATGTCCACGTTGTTCATACGCTAATGCACCAACGTCTGAGACCGTGTCGCTGTTGTTCGACGAATCTATTTCACTTACATGAATTTCAGAAGCTTTGGTTATTTTATTGTTTATATCTTCACCGTTACTCTCGAGTCCATGTTGTTGGTTCTCTGCCATGTTACCATTCATAGCAACCTCAATATCGCGAGTTGTTTTAATTGCGTCATCGTTCACGCGATCGTCATCGGCCGATTTTGAGCTCGAAGAAGACGAAGGTTTATTTATGGAAACAAACAAAGATGGAATATGATTTGTGTTAGTGTCATCATCAGGGCCTGGGGCGAAATTTATATTGGAGGCAGTTTCGCTACCTTCTATACTAGAACGCTGCGAAGTTCTGTCTTTGGAGTCATCAGATTTCGCACTTCTCATGGAATCGCGAATTTGAGACTTTCTTTTTGCGCGCAAACCGCTTTTGTAATGTCGGAAAGCCTTGATCTTTTCGACAGCGTCTTCGAAGACATTATTCACCCCTGCGCCTGTTTGGGTACTAACACCGAATATTGACCAATCACGATCGACTAAATGCTCAAGATCAAGTTCTCTTGAAATTTCATCAGGTGTCATTGCATCTGAAAAACAAATGTACAGAATATCAGATTTTTATACATTTATCATTTTATTATATAACTAACAGTAATATTCATGTATAATAATAATAATAATAATAATAATAATAATGATAAATAATAGTGCTGGGTATCGCATCCAAAAAACATATCGCGATATATTGCGATACAAGAGACTGTATCGCGATTTAATTTAAACAATATTTTATTCAAGTACTGAACGGGATTGGACAACAGGCAATGCCTATGTAAGACCTCTCCCGTATCAAGGTACATATAAACAATACATTCATATCAAACATAACATAAAATGTGGAATTGTAGTACAGTTTGCATATATTGGTTTGACAATTAAGTTAGAATCTTTGAAACATGTGTACCGTGATTGTTTATTATTAACACGTTATATTGTCAGAAAGAATTTAAGTGAGAAAAAAAAAAAGAATAAATAGAAAGAAAATCATCCTGGAAACCAATACGAAATATATATAAAAATGTACCGATTATTACAAAATATAATGGTTTTAGTATGAGTTTCTGTAACCAATAGTTAATTTTGGAATTTAAGATAACTGAGAACAAAACAAACAAGTAAAAATAGTAAAAATTAGAATAAAAAGGAAGAAAGATGACAAAATATAAAAAAAAAATCTAGCATTGTGACAAAACATATCTGAAAATACAATAGTATATACATACATGTACACATTCATGCACATACCTATGTACACATACATATAGATACATACATGTACATGCATCTATAATTCTACGAAAATCTCCTGGTACACTTGATGTATTTGTGGACGATAAGTACAATTTCTGAGTTCGTAGTATCGTCTAGATTGGAACTGCCATTTAGTATCAAGTCAATGTTGATATGCGTGACATCAACAAGATTGGCTAGGGTATCAAGTAAGTCATTTCTGAATTGGTTATACAGTGGACAGTTGAAAAAGAAATGAGTATTGTCCTCACATGGATTGCCACATTTCGGACATACTGCTGAATCTGTCAAGAAGTGGTCAAATAAATGCTTATTTAGGTTACTTGAGTTATTTCTTAATTGACAGTGGATGATGTTATAATTCCTATTTCCTATATTATAGTGATATGGACTGTTAGTCCTATGTTCAATAGCCTTAAGTTTATGCTTAAATTGTTCAACAGATGGTGCATTTTTAGCGTCTAAAGGTAAAGCATTCCACAATTTAATTGTACTCGGTAGAAAGCTGTTATAATATGATGTTGTACGACAAAGAGGGAGACGTAAGTTTAATCCTGAAGTTCGAAGGTTATAATTATTGTTTACAGGTAAGTATGGCTGGATTAAATTATACATGTAATCCGGACTTATGCCATAAATTATTTTGTAAATAGTTACAAGTTTATGATCTTTTCTTCTTTTTATTAATGTTTCTAAGTTCAATTCATTATATAAGTATGATCTAGAGGAATTGCACCTCAGGCCTGTTATTATTCGTGCTGCTTCAACTTGGACGCTCTCTAATAGATCAGATTCTCCCTGTGTACAGTTATCCCATACGGAATCGCCATATTCCAGTATGGGTCTTATAAAGGCGATATATATTTTCAATAGAGAATGTCTGTCAAGTTTGTACTTAAGCATTCTTAGAATGTTTAATCGTGCACATGCTTTTTCGTATATATTTTCTATATGATGCGACCAAGTTGCATTGGACTGAATTGTTAATCCAAGGTGGCAATGTAACTCCACGTCTTGTACTATATCATTATCAAAGTAGACTGGTGGGTGGTTATAGTTTCTTCTAGTGCAGACAAGGCTTTTGGTTTTTTGGGGGTTAAATGTAACAGCCCATTTTTTTGACCATTCAGATATTTTGCAAAGATCATTTGTAAGAGAGTTGGCACATTCTACTGGGTTTTTATCAACGACAACAAAAAGAGAAGTGTCATCAGCAAATAACCGTACATCATTCAATAAGTCATCTGTGATGTCATTTATATAAAGCAAAAATAGAAACGGACCTAAAACAGAGCCTTGCGGAACACCTGCATCTATGGTACTGAAGCTTGAAGAGAATCCATCTAGGACTACTTTTTGCTGCCTATCAGAGAGATAGCTACGTATCCAGTTACATAATAAATCATTGATACCATATTTAGCTAATTTAAAAAGCAATCCAGCATGCCATACTTTGTCAAATGCTTTAGCAATATCGCAAAATATAAATCGTACATCTTTCCCAGTGTCGAGGTTGCTTATTATGTTATTATATATTTCTATGAGCTGATTTACTGTAGAGTCTCTAGGTTGAAAGCCTGCCTGGTATTTGCACAGAAGGTTATTCGTTTTGATATAGTTGAACAAGTGTTTAAATACGATTTTTTCCATCAATTTGCAAATAATACTGGTAATAGATATGGGCCTATAATTGCCCGGCATGTCAGGTTCTCCCTTGCCCTTAAAAATAGGAGTTACATTCGCCTGTTTCCATTGGTATGGTACTTTTCTAGTGGACAATGACAGATTAAAAAGTCGCGTCAATGGAGCAGCGATGCTATTTATAACTAATTTTAACACCTTTGGGCTAATCATATCTGGGCCTGGAGGTTTCGATAATTTCAAGATTTTCAATTGATCAATTACTTCCGTTTCATTTATAATAAAGTCATTCATTTTAATGTCAGTGCGATTATGAAAAGTAGGTAATTCCGGTTCATGTTCAATATGAGATGTTGCAGAAAAGAAAGCATTCAATGCGTTTGCTTTTTCTACTGGATGTATTAAAATACGACCGTTATTTTTTATTGGAAAGTTTGGTTGAGTTACTTTGTTCAATTTAGAGATCGATTTTGCTATACGCCACCATTTACCCGGGGGGATTGATTTATCAGTTAACTGGGATGTAAGTTTAGTCTTGTATGATTCCTTAGATTCGCGGATTAAAGCAATTACCTCATTTCTAAGTTGCCTAAACATTGACCAATGTAATGGATTGTTTGAAGACTTAGCTTTCTTGTGCATTCTGTTTCGCTGTCGCATTTTAAAGCGTATATTATTGTTCATAAACGGTTTATCATTGGGACGTATAACAACAGTCTTTGTAGGTACATGACGTGTTACACAATCATTAAAAGTATTGCAAAAATTAGAGTATACTGCGTTTATATCATCACAGTTAAACACGTCATCTTCCCAATTAGTATTCTGTATATCCGTATTAAGACCATTTATGTCAGTGGCATCATAATTTCTAATAACCGCGATACATATCATAATATATTGTCTTGTACAAATGCGTTGACAATTTCCATAGACTTTTCCGATATCCTGGCGTACTTCGATGCAGATGACATAACGTGGTGCAATGTTGGTTGTGCTTGTGAATGAGAAACATTACGCATGGCAGTTCTGATGTTGATAATGTCTACTTTTTGGTTTGAATTTGTATTCAATGTCGAGCAATGTCTTCGCAAGTGGGTTACCAAATGTGGTGTGCTGCCGGAGCAATTACAAAATGCAATATTGCCTAGATCTATCATTGTAGCGCCTAATTTAAGCCCAGCCTTATTTAAAACCAAAGTGATCCCAAACACACGATTTTGGTCTTTTGTTTTTAACATTTCATTTCTCAATCACTTGAATCGGCCACGCTCGTCTGAGTGCATGGTATCCATCACTACATATGCGGGTGGGTACCCATCACTACATATGCGCAAATTACGATATAACCGAACACCAGACTATGATGGTGCCCACTTCCCTATATGTGTATTTACGATTGCATTACAAACACGGGAACCATGCGAAGTTATAATAGATCTTAGTTGCAGCTTTTATGTGTAGAGAAAACCGGTATGCTACAATCTTGGAGTGTGATGTAGGTACAAATAACGTGTACTGCTACAATCTTGGAGTGTGATGTAGGTACAAATAACGCAATCTTGGAGTGTGATGTAGGTACAAATAACGTGTACTGCTACAATCTTGGAGTGCGATGTAGGTACAAATAACTTGTACTGCTACACTCTTGGAGTGTGATGTAGGTACAAATAACCTGTACTGCTACACTCTTGGAGTGTGATGTAGGTACAAATAACTTGTACTGCTACAATGTTGCAATGTGATGTAGCTACAAACAACGTGTACTGCTACAATGTTGCAATGTGATGCAGCTACAAACAACTTGTACTGCTACAATGTTACAATGTCATGTAGGTACTAACGATTTGTACTGCTACAATGTTCGGCACGTGAAACGTGGACACTGAGAAGTAATGTTTGTTTTCAACAGGACAGTTGACCTGCCATGTTGACCTACATGGAAACCCATTCAGACCAATTCGTGATGAGGACTATTTATATATGTACACGAACCTGCAATATCCTGTTTGTTGGCAACAATAATTACAGGGACCTTCCTCTTCAGTTCACTAGACTCCAGCACTTCGTGAAGTACAAACTTGGCTTCATCCATACGTTCTCTATCCGCACTGTCTACCACGAAAACAATAGCTGAAAATGAACAATCAATATTTGACATGAAATATTGATGCATTTATTTAATGCTGAGTTTTGTAATTTATGACTGTTTTGTAATACATAGGATATAATAACTCTTAGGTTACAAATGGTATTGAAGCTAAGTGAATGTTGCTTAACGGCTCATCAACACAGTATAGGTTATTTAGAGCCGCCCCAGAGAGATAGAGCATAGGAATCCGGGAACCGTGCCCTACTCTTATTATCGAATAGATTCCTATGGTTCTTTAACGTGCTCGGAGGATGGACCGCCCGGTTTACGTCCCAATCCGACGGACGAGGCTAAGGAAAGTGTCTTGCCCAAGAACATACCGACGAAACTCAGTGGCACCACGGAGGATTGAACCCGGGGACTCCGGTTACATATCCGCCGAGCTATCGACTGCGCCACGCCAGCCCTTCTATTGAAGCTAAGGATATCATATATATGATTTTAATTCGCATGATATCATATATGTAATCATTCTGATTATATCATTATTTTGTATTAGATGCTATACATATTTTTACCATTAATTCTCCAACTCTAATTGCTTTTACAAAAGGTTGTTGTGTACACCGTGCTATAACTGCCAAATATGTCAGTTAATGCACGATTTGGCAGTTATAGCACGTCTGGAATATACGGCAGTTATTGCACGGGTCATCAGGTTTATTAAAATTATATCATACACCGGAACAAAGGAAACCCATTAGATCTATGGTACACATATAGTATATTGACCTCTAAAAGTATCATGCGTCATACATATGGTATTTCATTCTTAGGGTATCATATTTATACTGAAAAGAAAAAGAAACGAATAATGGGTATTTCCGCTATATATTGTATGTTTAATATGCTACTGCTAATCGAATGGTACAGGGCGACATCGGGCCTGTCCTTTCGGAAAGAAGGTTTAAACAGCATCGAACACGCCGAGGGTTACCTTAACATTGAACACAATACTGAAATGGCTTGACTTTTTCAAGCGAAACTTCAACATTTATGAATTTCGTGTAACAAAGTATACTTTGATCAAAAGGTCTCAATATAGTAAATTAAATTCTTCGGATATCATAATACGGTATTGAATTCTTAAGTTATCATAATATAGTATTTTGGATTCTTAGGGTATCATACGTATATGGTATTGAATTATAAGCGTAAGGTATTGAATTCCTAGGGTATCAAGGTATTGAATTAAACTCCTATTCTTCACTTTTTCCGCATGCTCCAGATCCATTGCATACCTTCGGTACTGTGGAACCAGTTGTTCCAACGATAGCGTGTCAATTTGTTGCCGGTCAAGTCGTATACCTGTAACGTGGCTCCCCTCTTTGGTGACACGTGCTCAATGTTCATTCCATGTGGTGGCACGTTAGCATATACCGTGCTGGAAAGTTTGGTTTTGTACAGCAGAGACGTTTTACCTTGATGCAGAAAAATACAATATAGTGCTTTTTGAGTATTAGCATTTGAAAGTGTATGCATTACGCCAAAACTTGCACAAATAAAACGTATCCCGTCGAAATTTCCTAGCTTTGCTATGGTGTTCCGTTAGTGCACAGACATATTAATATTGTTATTAGGTCTGCGGTTAGTGTCATCGTACCATCACGTATCGACGTTTACAAGTCGATGTGCGATGGTACGATGGTCGATGTCGATGGTAGGATGGTACGATGGTACGATGGTCGATGTGCGATGGTACGATGGTCGATGTCGATGTGCGATGGTACGATGGTCGATGTCGATGTCGATGGTACGATGGTCGATGTCGATGGTACGATGGTGATGGTACGATGGTCCATCGCGTTATCACTCTAGTACCATCGCCATTATACCATCGCGCATCGACTTGTAAACGCAATGGTACGGTGAAACGCTGGCACGATGTCGATGGTACGATGGTCCATGGTACGATTGCGATAAAGCGACGGACATTGTACCATCGCCATCGTTCCATGGCCCCTAACGGAACACCCTACTTTGCCTTATGACTCATATTTTGTTAAAAGGTGTCTTCATTCAGTTATGAATAAGCCCATGTGACGGTTGGTGAAATAGTTGTGTCGCACCCTTACAGCGTATCGTGCTGACGCTATACCAACTGAGCTATCGAGGAGCGACAGTGCAACTTGTTTCAGTTTGCATAACGGGATATGCGCAGTAGATCAGTAAGCAGCGGACACACGGCTTACAATCGACTTTCACCATATATATTACCTGTACCCGGTTACAATTGTACTATATCCACAGTAGGTACACGGTAGCAAAATCGAGAGATCAACGCATCACAGTTGTATCTTCTTCTTTATTTATGTGTAGTTAAAACAGTATTACGTTGATCCCGTGAAACAGGCGAATGCGAACCTTTTGTTGATATTTTTCTTTACAAAGCAGGTATAAATAGAACGTTTAGTCAGACTTTTAATGATATTGTTTATTGTGTAGACGGAAAAGAAACTCGTCAGATGGTTTTAGATAACGTGCATTCATTGGTCTTTGTACACTGGTATATGGTAATCGTATATGCAGTGAGAAGTATAATATAAACCTGCTCCGTGGAAGTCGAGAATGTACATGCACTAGTATATGACTATATCTAATGGTAAATATGATGCATACCCGCTCCTTGGAAGTCGAGAATGTACATGCACTAGTGTATGACTATATGTAATGGTAAATACGATGTATACCCGCTCCTTGGAAGTCGAGAATGTACATGCACTAGTATATGACTATATGTAATGGTAAATATGATGCATACCCGCTCCTTGGAAGTCGAGAATGTACATGCACTAGTATATGACTATATCTAATGGTAAATATGATGCATACCCGCTCCTTGGAAGTCGAGAATGTACATGCACTAGTATATGACTATATCTAATGGTAAATATGATGCATACCCGCTCCTTGGAAGTCGAGAATGTACATGCACTAGTATATGACTATATGTAATGGTAAATACGATGTATACCCGCTCCTTGGAAGTCGAGAATGTACATGCACTAGTATATGACTATATGTAATGGTAAATATAATGTATACCTGCTCCGTGGAAGTCGAGAATGTACATGCACTAGTATATGACTATATGTAATGGTAAATACGATGCATACCTGCTCCGTGGAAGTCGAGAATGTACATGCACTAGTATATGACTATATGTAATGGTAAATATAATGTATACCTGCTCCGTGGAAGTCGAGAATGTACATGCACTAGTATATGACTATATGTAATGGTAAATATGATGCATACCCGCTCCTTGGAAGTCGAGAATGTACATGCACTAGTATATGACTATATGTAATGGTAAATACGATGTATACCCGCTCCTTGGAAGTCGAGAATGTACATGCACTAGTATATGACTATATGTAATGGTAAATACGATGTATACCCGCTCCTTGGAAGTCGAGAATGTACATGCACTAGTATATGACTATATGTAATGGTAAATATGATGCATACCCGCTCCTTGGAAGTCGAGAATGTACATGCACTAGTATATGACTATATGTAATGGTAAATACGATGCATACCTGCTCCGTGGAAGTCGAGAATGTACATGCACTAGTATATGACTATATGTAATGGTAAATACGATGTATACCCGCTCCTTGGAAGTCGAGAATGTACATGCACTAGTATATGACTATATGTAATGGTAAATACGATGTATACCCGCTCCTTGGAAGTCGAGAATGTACATGCACTAGTATATGACTATATGTAATGGTAAATATGATGCATACCCGCTCCTTGGAAGTCGAGAATGTACATGCACTAGTATATGACTATATGTAATGGTAAATACGATGCATACCTGCTCCGTGGAAGTCGAGAATGTACATGCACTAGTATATGACTATATGTAATGGTAAATACGATGTATACCCGCTCCTTGGAAGTCGAGAATGTACATGCACTAGTATATGACTATATGTAATGGTAAATATAATGTATACCTGCTCCGTGGAAGTCGAGAATGTACATGCACTAGTATATTACTATATGTAATGGTAAATACGATGCATACCTGCTCCGTGGAAGTCGAGAATGTACATGCACTAGTATATGACTATATGTAATGGTAAATATGATGTATACCTGCTCCGTGGAAGTCGAGAATGTACATGCACTAGTATATGACTATATGTAATGGTAAATATGATGCATACCCGCTCCTTGGAAGTCGAGAATGTACATGCACTAGTATATGACTATATGTAATGGTAAATACGATGTATACCCGCTCCTTGGAAGTCGAGAATGTACATGCACTAGTATATGACTATATGTAATGGTAAATATAATGTATACCTGCTCCGTGGAAGTCGAGAATGTACATGCACTAGTATATGACTATATGTAATGGTAAATATGATGCATACCCGCTCCTTGGAAGTCGAGAATGTACATGCACTAGTATATGACTATATGTAATGGTAAATACGATGTATACCCGCTCCTTGGAAGTCGAGAATGTACATGCACTAGTATATGACTATATGTAATGGTAAATACGATGTATACCCGCTCCTTGGAAGTCGAGAATGTACATGCACTAGTATATGACTATATGTAATGGTAAATACGATGTATACCCGCTCCTTGGAAGTCGAGAATGTACATGCACTAGTATATGACTATATGTAATGGTAAATACGATGTATACCCGCTCCTTGGAAGTCGAGAATGTACATGCACTAGTATATGACTATATGTAATGGTAAATATGATGCATACCCGCTCCTTGGAAGTCGAGAATGTACATGCACTAGTATATGACTATATGTAATGGTAAATACGATGTATACCCGCTCCTTGGAAGTCGAGAATGTACATGCACTAGTATATGACTATATGTAATGGTAAATACGATGTATACCCGCTCCTTGGAAGTCGAGAATGTACATGCACTAGTATATGACTATATGTAATGGTAAATATGATGCATACCCGCTCCTTGGAAGTCGAGAATGTACATGCACTAGTATATGACTATATGTAATGGTAAATACGATGTATACCTGCTCCGTGGAAGTCGAGAATGTACATGCACTAGTATATGACTATATGTAATGGTAAATACGATGTATACCCGCTCCTTGGAAGTCGAGAATGTACATGCACTAGTATATGACTATATGTAATGGTAAATATGATGCATACCCGCTCCTTGGAAGTCGAGAATGTACATGCACTAGTATATGACTATATGTAATGGTAAATACGATGTATACCCGCTCCTTGGAAGTCGAGAATGTACATGCACTAGTATATGACTATATGTAATGGTAAATACGATGTATACCCGCTCCGTGGAAGTCGAGAATGTACTGCACTAGTATATGACTATATGTAATGGTAAATACGATGTATACCCGCTCCTTGGAAGTCGAGAATGTACATGCACTAGTATATGACTATATGTAATGGTAAACATAATGTATACCTGCTCCGTCCAGGCCAAGAATAAGCACCCGCGGTTGTTGGCCTTCAAATACATCGAACAAGTTCTTCATCCGTCGCTGGAATTTGGTGATCTTTGATACAATCTTCTCCATGTTACACTCCCACCTTTATCGAAGCTTACAAAATGGATAGTTATAAAATGGCTATCATGACCTTACCATTTCTTAATCACATGCAAACCATAAGACGAAGAATAAAAAACACGCGTTGTTCAGCACTTTCTTCTTATTTGCAGGAATATATTTATTCAAACTGATGTTTTTTTAAAACTAAATCTGTTAGGTAACACTTTATACGTATATAAGATGAACTTGGCCGTTCTTAGTTCACATGCACAAACTTGCAGACATAAATATGTGTTAATCCTCTTCAATTCCGTATTGAATTATTCGAAATATGCTTTAACAACACTTATGTCCACAGGCGACACTGGCCGTCTTTAGTTCATATATTTTTACATAAATGCTTTATTTGTCCGAAAGTGTGAATTTGATAGAATTGGCTTTATAGATGTATTGCCAGCGTAACTAAATATTTAGATTTCACTTCAATTTCTCAAAAGATTTACCACGGGTGATTCAAGTTTTTAATTCGTTATTTACACACCCAGCTAACATTTGTTCCGCTCGACTAGAACCAGTAATTGTGGATTTATAAATGGTCTATTTACAGTTTACAATACCGACCGATCATACTAACCTTCACAGACGGAACTTCAAATAAAGTGCAATTGATTGGAAAAAAAATCGACAGTTTCGTTTATATTGTTAAAGGGACTTAAGGCGATCTAGAAGAGTGATTGGTGTCAATCCAAACTTAATAACCGGTTAATAATTGTTACTGAATATGTTTGACGGCTCGGGGTGATTTTGTTGTTTAATCATAAATATTAATTCATATCGGATGCATACTGATAGCAATTGGAGATATAATTTAATTAAATTGTCATTAAATCACAAAACATGAATGTAACATAGCCTTCTACCTACCTGCCTACCTACCTACCTACCTACCCATCTATCTCACTCTCTCTCTCTCTCTCTCTCTCTCTCTCTCTCTCCCTCTCTCTCTCTCTCTCTCTCTCTCTACTGCAACATCCCTTTCGGAGATTATGTGCACATTTCCTGTGTAGAACCAGTAAGATCGATCGATCGATCTATACTGCAACACACCTTTCGAAGATTATGTGCAGGTTTCCTGGGTAGAACTAGTACTAAGCAATGTGTATTAATTATCTTGCTCAAGGATAAATAACATGGCCATGGCGAGAATCGAACCAACGACCTTTCGATCTAAAGTCTGACGTTATACCAGACCACGCTCTCCACTAATGCATCATACGATTTAATAGTAAACAATACATGAATGTAATATAGCCTTAATGCGTCTTATTTGTTAATACTATTAAAATAATGTACTATTAAACAAAAACTAACCGAGTCGTCGATTTTTCACCAAACTTGTTCATTAATAATAATTAAACGTTTCATGGGGTCTAGTACTTAATGCTTATGTACACTGAATGTGCAAATGCAACACATTATGATGGTTTAATTCGCATTTGGATTCAACCCCAAAATTCTTCCAGATCGCCTCCAGTCCCTTTAAAACGTTGTTTATTTAGACCATTATAAGCCAAGAATTATCCTAATCGCATCTGACGTTCTGAATGGAAACGACAGGGTCATAGCTTGTGGCATGTTCCATTGTATTCAGTGATAATCGCTTGTAAAAAGGGAGCCAATAGCATATAGCCGCACTGTAGTTATTGCACTAGTAGCGGATCCAGGATTTCGAAAGAGGGGCACAACTTTCGGAAAAAGGGTGTCGAGCACACATTTGTAACGTAAACGTTTATGTTTTTATTAGTTGTTCTCAGGAGGAAGGAAGTGTGTGTGTGCGTGCTCGCGTGCGTGTGGTGTGGGTTGGGTGGGTCACAGGATCCGCACCTGAGCACGAATAGACAAGCCTGCTCCATTGCATATGTCGGTATACAACAAGCATGAGCTTTTTATACTACGAAGGGGTCAACATTATCAAGCATGGATTTGTGGGGTTCTGGTGGACACCCCTTAAATCAGTTAATATATAATAACCTCTTTCTTTCAGAGGCGGACGGATTAAGGTAAGGGGTAGTGCTGCAATCCCCTCAAGCCTCCTCCCCATCAAAAATATCTTCTCTCTTGTTTAACAATGTTATTCTATGTTATGGGAGGTCAACAATTTTCAAGTTTTGGGCTGAAAATGGACCATTTGTAATCGGACCGGAAAATAAACATACATATTTAGGCACTCAGCGGGTTTGAACTCGGGACTCCTTGCAAGTGAAGCGGACGCTCTACCGACATCGCCATAAAAGCTAGCTCTGCGGCGATACAGTAGTAAAGCGCTTATACACCTATTTACATACCCTCAACTGAGTCCTATTACACCATTCTCTCCTAGGCCTTATGTATGGAACCAAATGCGTTGATTAGTCCATTTTTCATGAGTTTTGGATTATAAACGCATAACTAATTTCATGTTTAATTTGATCTTCATTTGAAGCTCGGGTTTGAATAGGCGATATACGAGGGCTATTGCGACATGAGTTTTAAAGTTGCATGTATTGATTTTTTTTAAAGTCCTCAAGTATAGTTATATTCCGCTATGTATTGCCATGTTTATTACAGGTCTTCACCATCATCCCTGTATTGTTCCAGGTGCTACTTGAGAGGTGGCAGAAAACAATGATCGTGGCTCCAGCGAAAAATGGAGTGTTTAGAATAGAAGTTGCAGCAACTCTGCATTTCTGCAGGTGAGAAGGTTCTAGGCACATTCTGCATAATGTTATCTAAATATAAGCATGGGCCTGGAAGGGTTCATAACTGTTGGCGCCATATAACTTTTTTGTGTTTTGGTGTGTCGTATAACATGCTTGTAGTTTGATTGTAGTTTATTTTCAAATTTCCAATAGGCTAACCGCCCATGAGGATATACATACACATATACATATATGGCTGACAGTCAAACTCAGTCTTCAAATTAAACAACAAATAATTACAATATACATGTATAATGAACTTCTTCATTGTTAGGAGAAGGTTTTTTAACTAAGGAGAATTATATATTTGCATATCCGCATAACATACTAACTGTTGATACTTATACATGTATATTCTTACATGCCATACGTGATTGCATATAATTCAAGCAGCTGTTAATTGTATGAACACGTAAGTGATTTTAAGTAGATGCTTAGCAACCAGGTATACATATGCAAGTAAACATACATACTATTAGCAACGCTACACCAATTTGTAATACATTCTACAACATATAGTTCAATTATTGGCAAACATAGTTTCGTTCCTTTTAGTAAAGGCTTTATTTATGAAAATGGCGGCGTTTCTTACTTCTTTTGTACATGTTGAATTAATTAACAAAACCATTTTATGCATATTCGGTCTATTCCAATAGTATTTTTTGATAAATTGTTTTCTCAGATCGGAGTATAACGGGCATTCTAACATGAAATGAAACTCATCTTCTAAAATATTACAAACACAACATTTTCTCTCATTTATCGGTGTTCTGTTTGGTTTATGTCCTGCTTCTATTTGTAATCTATGAGATGAGACTCGTAATTTAGTCAAAGCAATTCTAAATTTTGATATGTTACATACTGTGAGGTATGGCTGAAATCTAAAACTACATATATTATTATAAAATAAAGCTCTACTTGAATCAGTTAATCTACTATTCCAATTTTGTACAAAGTTGTCATTTAATCTTTGTTTAAATAAGCATAAAAACAGTTTTACGTTACCAACACCTTGCGTTAACCATATATCATTAAACCCCATTCGATATAACATTTCTCTTACCGAGGAAGCCCAATTCTTTATATTTGGTTTCACATGTATATCATATAACATCAGATCATATATTTTCTTAACATTTTTGTTTTCATTTCTATTTAATATTTTTAACCAATACTTTATGATATTATAATGTCGCATAATAACCACAGGTTTTCTACTTAATTCTCCGTATACAAACTCGTTTTATGTTGTCTTTTTCACTTTACAAAATTGTAAATGAACCCTTTCAATGTCATTCGCCTGATTGAAACCCCATACTTCTGACCCATAATTCAGAATAGGAGTAATTAATTTATCAAATAAATCTATTCTATGTTCAATTGGTAATTCCGTAAATTTATAAAGACATTTATTCATTTTAAATATTGCCTTTAACGCTTGACCTGCAAGTGTTGATTGAGCATATGCGAATGATCCTCCAGTTGTAAAAACGTTACCCAGGTAGCTGAATCTATTAACAATATCTAGAACAGTATCATTGTAATAAAAATGAATATCTCGTGGCAGAGAACCACCTTTTTTTAAATATCATTATCTTTGTTTTTTAAGGGTTAACAACAAGTTTCCACCTTCTACAGTAGTCTGCCATGCTATTTAAACTATTTTGTAAATCTTCCTTACTATTTGCAAAGATAACTATATCATCAGCATATAATATTAGAAACATTTTAAACATATTAACGTCAATTCCTTCAATACCATTATTTATGAATGTTTCTTCAATATCATTTAAGAACATCGAAAACAAAAAGGGAGATAAGAACTCTCCCTGACGGACACCCAGCATACAACTATACTCATCACTCAGTGAGTTGCAATACTTAACTCGAGATTTAACAGACTCATACATTGAATGAATAATGTTAAAGATTTTACCTCGGATTCCTAGATTTATCATTTTATACCACAAGTTTTCACGAACTACGTAATCAAAAGCTTTTGTAAAATCAACAAATGCACAATAAAGTTTTTTACCATTATTTATAAAATGAGAAATTAAGCCATGTAATACAAATATGTTATCTACTGTACCCATGTTAGACCTAAAACCGCCTTGAGCTTCTATATATACATTATAGTTCTCCGCCAAATTACCTAGTCTATTATTTAATAGTCTTGTAAACAATTTACCCACTGCACTCAACAATGTAATCCCTCGATAATTTGTGTGCAACGGTATAACGTAACCCTCGGTCCAGCTTTCGGGAAAAATACCTTTTTCAAAAATCTTATTAAACAATTTCGTTAAAACTGGCATTACTATATGTTTACCATGAGTAAATAATTCATTAATATACAAGTCCGGCCCCCCTGACCGGTTTGCTTTAAGCTGGTTTATACCTTTCACAATTTCCTGCTCTGTAATATCAATATTAAGTTCACTAAACATAATATTAAATTCATTGTTTTCATATCTATCAATAAAATGTAGTACATCTTCGTCAGGTGTAAAAAACGGACTATCTGGGTTATTAACCGCCTTAAAATATTGTTCAAATGTGCTTATCTGAATATTAGGATGTTTTATGCCCGCGCACTCTTTCAACATGTTCCAGTACATCTTGGCATTTTTGTGCCTAGCCTGAATAAATTTATTTGTTTGAATTTTATCATGATCGTATTTACATCTGCGTATGCATGCTTTGTATTGTGATCTAGCCCTAACCATATTAACTCTATTTAAATCAGTCTTATCAAATCGATATTTATTTAATGAACGTGAAGTTGGCAGTAGCAGTAGCAGCAGTAGCAGTAGCTACTGCTACTGCTACTGCTGTTACTGCCAGCAGTAGCAGCAGTAGCAGTAGTTACTGCCAGCAGTAGCAGCAGTAGCAGTAGTTACTGCTAGCAGTAGAGCACCATCTCTGTAGGTATATTCATCGCAAGTGTTTTCTTTGCGCATTATGTTGTTCCTACTTGCCACCATCATATTTACCAGACAACCTCTTTCGCATATTTCGCAACAATCATATGTTCCTACTGCTATTGCTACTGCTACTGCTACTGCTACTGTTAACTACTGCCGGCAGTAGCAGCAGTAGCAGCAGTAGAGTCAATAGTCATCTTAATTACGACGATATATGATCATTTATATATGATATTTCTTTGCGCAAGTATGTTGTTTCTACTTTCCCACCATCATGTTTAGCAGACAACCCCTTTCGCATCTTTCGCAACCATCATATGTTTGCTTCTGCTAATGCTAATGCCCCTGCTACTGCTACTCCTAACTACTGCCAGCAGTAGCAGCAGTAGCAGTAGCTACTGCCAGCAGTAGCAGCAGTAGAATCAATATCATCTTAATTACGACGATATATGATCATCGGTTTTCTTTGCGCAAGTATGTTGTTTCTACTTTCCCACAATCATGTTTAACAGACAACCCCTTTCGCAACCGTCATATGTTTGATACTGCTATTGCTACTGCTACTGCTGTTTGATTGAAAGTTCGAAAGTATTAAAACACGTCTGGTCGTCGGATAACGAGTGTTGCCGGCGTGCAGATCAACATCATAGACACGCTGGCGCAGCGTTTTTTAAAAGCCTTTTGATAGTGCTACTAAAATCATACCATTTCAGACCGTTTATCACAGTTTTGGTTCTACTGCTGTATGATTGGAAGTTCGAAAGTAGTCAAAAACACGTCTGGTCGTCGGATAACGAGTGTTGCCGGCGGGCAGATCAACATCATAGACACGCTGTCGCAGTTTTTTATCAAAGCCTTTTGGTAGTGCTATTAAAATCACACCATTTGAGATTGTTTATCGCAGTTTTTGTTCTACTGCTGTAGTACTGAAGTCGAATAACGGTACATTTGAACGTGCGTTTTCTGTCGGATAACGAGTGTTGCCGGCGGGCAGGTCAACATCATAGACATGCTGGCGCAGTGTTTTTTTTAAAGACATTTGGTAGTGCTACTAGAATCAACCTATTTGAAATTCTTTATCAACGTTTTAGTTCTACTGCTGTGTTACTGAAGTTTGCACTGAAATAGACTGGAAATGGCGTTTTTGTCGGGTTTCCGGTGTTGCCGGCGGGCAGATCAATACCATAGATACGCTGGCGCAGTGTTTTTTTTAAAGCCTTTTGGTAATGCTACTTAAATCACACCATTTCAGACCGTTTATCACAGTTTTGGTTCTACTGCTGTATGATTGAAAGTTCGAAAGTAGTCAAAAACACGTCTGGTCGTCGGATAACGAGTATTGCGGGCGGGCAGATCAACATCATAGACACGCTGGCGCAGTGTTTTTTTTAAAGCCTTTTGATAGTGCTACTAAAATCATACCATTTCAGACCGTTTATCACAGTTTTGGTTCTACTGCTGTATGATTGAAAGTTCGAAAGTAGTCAAAAACACGTCTGGTCGTCGGATAACGAGTGTTGCCGGCGGGCAGATCAACATCACAGACACGCTGTCGCAATTTCTTTATCAAAGCCTTTTGGTAGTGCTACTAAAATCACACCATTTGAGATTGTTTATCGCAGTTTTTGTTCTACTGCTGTAGTACTGAAGTCGAATAACGGTACATTTGAACGTGCGTTTTCTGTCGGATAACGAGTGTTGCCGGCGGGCAGGTCAACATCATAGACATGCTGGCGCAGTGTTTTTTTAAAGATCTTCGGTAGTGCTACTAGAATCAACCTATTTGTAATTCTTTATCAACGTTTTAGTTCTACTGCTGTGTTACTGAAATTTGCACTGAAATAGACTCGAAATGGCGTTTTTGTCGAGTTTCGGGTGTTGCCGGCGGGCAGATCAATATCATAGACACGCTGGCGCAGTGTTTTTTTAAAGCCTTTTGGTAGTGCTACTAAAATTACGCCATTTCAGACCGTTTATCACAGTTTTGGTTCTACTGCTGTATGATTGAAAGTTCGAAAGTAGTCAAAAACACGTCTGGTCGTCGGATAACGAGTGTTGCCGGCGGGCAGATCAACATCAAAGACACGCTGTCGCAGTTTTTTATCAAAGCCTTTTGGTAGTGCTACTAAAATCACACCATTTGAGATTGTTTATCGCAGTTTTTGTTCTACTGCTGTAGTACTGAAGTCGAATAACGGTACATTTGAACGTGCGTTTTCTGTCGGATAACGAGTGTTGCCGGCGGGCAGGTCAACATCATAGACATGCTGGCGCAGTGTTTTTTTAAAGACCTTTGGTAGTGCTACTAGAATCAACCTATTTGAAATTCTTTATCAACGTTTTAGTTCTACTACTGTGTTACTGAAATTTGCACTGAAATAGACTCGAAATGGCGTTTTTGTGTGGTTTCGGGTGTTGCCGGCGGGCAGATCAATATCATAGACACGCTGGCGCAGTGTTTTTTTAAAGCCTTTTGGTAGTGCTACTAAAATTACGCCATTTCAGACCGTTTATCACAGTTTTGGTTCTACTGCTGTATGATTGAAAGTTCGAAAGTAGTCAAAAACACGTCTGGTCGTCGGATAACGAGTGTTGCCGGCGGGCAGATCAACATCATAGACACGCTGTCGCAGTTTTTTATCAAAGCCTTTTGGTAGTTCTACTAAAATCACACCATTTGAGATTGTTTATCGCAGTTTTTGTTCTACTGCTGTAGTACTGAAGTCGAATAACGGTACATTTGAACGTGCGTTTTCTGTCGGATAACGAGTGTTGCCGGCGGGCAGGTCAACATCATAGACATGCTGGCGCAGTGTTTTTTTAAAGACCTTTGGTAGTGCTACTAGAATCAACCTATTTGAAATTCTTTATCAACGTTTTAGTTCTACTGCTGTGTTACTGAAATTTGCACTGAAATAGACTCGAAAAGGCGTTTTTGTCGGGTTTCGGGTGTTGCCGGCGGGCAGATCAATATCATAGACACGCTGGCGCAGTGTTTTTTTAAAGGCTTTAGGTAGTGCTACTAAAATCACACCATTTCAGACCGTTTATCACAGTTTTGGTTCTACTGCTGTATGATTGAAAGTTCGAAAGTAGTCAAAAACACGTCTGGTCGTCGGATAACGAGTGTTGCCGGCGGGCAGATCAACATCATAGACACGCTGTCGCAGTTTTTTATCAAAGCCTTTTGGTAGTGCTACTAAAATCACACCATTTGAGATTGTTTATCGCAGTTTTTGTTCTACTGCTGTAGTACTGAAGTCGAATAACGGTACATTTGAACGTGCGTTTTCTGTCGGATAACGAGTGTTTCCGGCGGGCAGGTCAACATCATAGACATGCTGGCGCAGTGTTTTTTTAAAGACCTTTGATAGTGCTACTAGAATCAACCTATTTGAAATTCTTTATCAACGTTTTAGTTCTACTGCTGTGTTACTGAAGTTTGCACTGAAATAGACTCGAAATGGCGTTTTTGTCGGGTTTCGGGTGTTGCCGGCGGGCAGATCAATATCATAGACACGCTGGCGCAGTGTTTTTTTTAAAGCCTTTTGGTAGTGCTACTAAAATCACACCATTTCAGACCGTTTATCACAGTTTTGGTTCTACTGCTGTATGATTGAAAGTTCGAAAGTAGTCAAAAACACGTCTGATCGTCGGATAACGAGTGTTGCCGGCGGGCAGATCAACATCATAGACACGCTGTCGCAGTTTTTTATCAAAGCCTTTTGGTAGTGCTACTAAAATCACACCATTTGAGATTGTTTATCGCAGTTTTTGTTCTACTGCTGTAGTACTGAAGTCGAATAACGGTACATTTGAACGTGCGTTTTCTGTCGGATAACGAGTGTTTCCGGCGGGCAGGTCAACATCATAGACATGCTGGCGCAGTGTTTTTTTTAAAGACCTTTGATAGTGCTACTAGAATCAACCTATTTGAAATTCTTTATCAACGTTTTAGTTCTACTGCTGTGTTACTGAAGTTTGCACTGAAATAGACTGGAAATGGCGTATTTGTCGGGTTTCGGGGGTTGCCGGCGGGCAGATCAATATCATAGACACGCTGGCGCAGTGTTTTTCTAAAGCCTTTTGGTAGTGCTACTAAAATCACACCATTTCAGACCGTTTATCACAGTTTTGGTTCTACTGCTGTATGATTGAAAGTTCGAAAGTAGTCAAAAACACGTCTGGTCGTCGGATAACGAGTATTGCCGGTGGGCAGATCAACATCATAGACACGCTGTCGCAGTTTTTTATCAAAGCCTTTTGGTAGTGCTACTAAAATCACACCATTTGAGATTGTTTATCGCAGTTTTTGTTCTACTGCTGTAGTACTGAAGTCGAATAACGGTACATTTGAACGTGCGTTTTCTGTCGGATAACGAGTGTTTCCGGCGGGCAGGTCAACATCATAGACATGCTGGCGCAGTGTTTTTTTAAAGACCTTTGATAGTGCTACTAGAATCAACCTATTTGAAATTCTTTATCAACGTTTTAGTTCTACTGCTGTGTTACTGAAGTTTGCACTGAAATAGACTGGAAATGGCGTTTTTGTCGGGTTTCGGGTGTTGCCGGCGGGCAGATCAATATCATAGACACGCTGGCGCAGTGTTTTTTTAAAGGCTTTAGGTAGTGCTACTAAAATCACACCATTTCAGACCGTTTATCACAGTTTTGGTTCTACTGCTGTATGATTGAAAGTTCGAAAGTAGTCAAAAACACGTCTGATCGTCGGATAACGAGTGTTGCCGGCGGGCAGATCAACATCATAGACACGCTGTCGCAGTTTTTTATCAAAGCCTTTTGGTAGTGCTACTAAAATCACACCATTTGAGATTGTTTATCGCAGTTTTTGTTCTACTGCTGTAGTACTGAAGTCGAATAACGGTACATTTGAACGTGCGTTTTCTGTCGGATAACGAGTGTTTCCGGCGGGCAGGTCAACATCATAGACATGCTGGCGCAGTGTTTTTTTTAAAGACCTTTGATAGTGCTACTAGAATCAACCTATTTGAAATTCTTTATCAACGTTTTAGTTCTACTGCTGTGTTACTGAAGTTTGCACTGAAATAGACTGGAAATGGCGTATTTGTCGGGTTTCGGGTGTTGCCGGCGGGCAGATCAATATCATAGACACGCTGGCGCAGTGTTTTTCTAAAGCCTTTTGGTAGTGCTACTAAAATCACACCATTTCAGACCGTTTATCACAGTTTTGGTTCTACTGCTGTATGATTGAAAGTTCGAAAGTAGTCAAAAACACGTCTGGTCGTCGGATAACGAGTATTGCCGGCGGGCAGATCAACATCATAGACACGCTGGCGCAGTGTTTTTTTAAAGCCTTTTGGTAGTGCTACTAAAATCATACCATTTCAGACCGTTTATCACAGTTTTGGTTCTACTGCTGTATGATTGAAAGTTGGAAAGTAGTCAAAAACACGTCTGGTCGTCGGATAACGAGTGTTGCCGGTGGGCAGATCAACATCATAGACACGCTGTCGCAGTTTTTTTATCAAAGCCTTTTGGTAGTGCTACTAAAATCACACCATTTGAGATTGTTTATCGCAGTTTTTGTTCTACTGCTGTAGTACTGAAGTCGAATAACGGTACATTTGAACGTGCGTTTTCTGTCGGATAACGAGTGTTGCCGGCGGGCAGGTCAACATCATAGACATGCTGGGGCAGTGTTTTTTTTAAAGACCTTCGGTAGTGCTACTAGAATCAACCTATTTGAAATTCTTTATCAACGATTTAGTTCTACTGCTGTGTTACTGAAATTTGCACTGAAATAGACTCGAAATGGCGTTTTTGTCGGGTTTCGGGTGTTGCCGGCGGGCATATCAATATCATAGACACGCTGGCGCAGTGTTTTTTTAAAGCCTTTTGGTAGTGCTACTAAAATTACGCCATTTCAGACCGTTTATCACAGTTTTGGTTCTACTGCTGTATGATTGAAAGTTCGAAAGTAGTCAAAAACACGTCTGGTCGTCGGATAACGAGTGTTGCCGGCGGGCAGATCAACATCATAGACACGCTGTCGCAGTTTTTTTATCAAAGCCTGTTGGTAGTGCTACTAAAATCACACCACTTGAGATTGTTTATCGCAGTTTTTGTTCTACTGCTGTAGTACTGAAGTCGAATAACGGTACATTTGAACGTGCGTTTTCTGTCGGATAACGAGTGTTGCCGGCGGGCAGGTCAACATCATAGACATGCTGGCGCAGTGTTTTTTTAAAGACCTTTGGTAGTGCTACTAGAATCAACCTATTTGAAATTCTTTATCAACGTTTTAGTTCTACTGCTGTGTTACTGAAATTTGCACTGAAATAGACTCGAAATGGCGTTTTTGTCGAGTTTCGGGTGTTGCCGGCGGGCAGATCAATATCATAGACATGCTGGCGCAGTGTTTTTTTAAAGCCTTTTGGTAGTGCTACTAAAATCACACCATTTCAGACCGTTTATCACAGTTTTGGTTCTACTGCTGTATGATTGAAAGTTCGAAAGTAGTCAAAAACACGTCTGGTCGTCGGATAACGAGTGTTGCCGGCGGGCAGAACAACATCATAGACACGCTGTCGCAGTTTTTTATCAAAGCCTTTTGGTAGTGCTACTAAAATCACACCATTTGAGATTGTTTATCGCAGTTTTTGTTCTACTGCTGTAGTACTGAAGTCGAATAACGGTACATTTGAACGTGCGTTTTCTGTCGGATAACGAGTGTTGCCGGCGGGCAGGTCAACATCATAGACATGCTGGCGCAGTGTTTTTTTTAAAGACCTTTGATAGTGCTACTAGAATCAACCTATTTGAAATTCTTTATCAACGTTTTAGTTCTACTGCTGTGTTACTGAAGTTTGCACTGAAATAGACTGGAAATGGCGTTTTTGTCGAGTTTCGGGTGTTGCCGGCGGGCAGATCAATATCATAGACACGCTGGCGCAGTGTTGTTTTAAAGCCTTCTGGTAGTGCTACTAAAATCACACCATTTCAGACCGTTTATCACAGTTTTGGTTCTACTGCTGTATGATTGAAAGTTCGAAAGTAGTCAAAAACACGTCTGGTCGTCGGATAACGAGTATTGCCGGCGGGCAGATCAACATCATAGACACGCTGGCGCAGTGTTTTTTTAAAGCCTTTTGATAGTGCTACTAAAATCATACCATTTCAGACCGTTTATCACAGTTTTGGTTCTACTGCTGTATGATTGAAAGTTCGAAAGTAGTCAAAAACACGTCTGGTCGTCGGATAACGAGTGTTGCCGGCGGGCAGATCAACATCATAGACACGCTGTCGCAGTTTTTTTATCAAAGCCTTTTGGTAGTGCTACTAAAATCACACCATTTGAGATTGTTTATCGCAGTTTTTGTTCTACTGCTGTAGTACTGAAGTCGAATAACGGTACATTTGAACGTGCGTTTTCTGTCGGATAACGATTGTTGCCGGCGGGCAGGTCAACATCATAGACATGCTGGCGCAGTGTTTTTTTTAAAAACCTTCGGTAGTGCTACTAGAATCAACCTATTTGAAATTCTTTATCAACGTTTTAGTTCTACTGCTGTGTTACTGAAATTTGCACTGAAATAGACTCGAAATGGCGTTTTTGTCGGGTTTCGGGTGTTGCCGGCGGGCAGATCAATATCATAGACACGCTGGCGCAGTGTTTTTTTAAAGCCTTTTGGTTGGCTACTAAAATCACACCATTTCAGACCGTTTATCACAGTTTTGGTTCTACTGCTGAATGATTGAAAGTTCGAAAGTAGTCAAAAACACGTCTGGTCGTCGGATAACGAGTGTTGCCGGTGGGCAGATCAACATCATAGACACGCTGTCGCAGTTTTTTATCAAAGCTTTTTGGTAGTGCTACTAAAATCACACCATTTGAGATTGTTTATCGCAGTTTTTGTTCTACTGCTGTAGTACTGAAGTCGAATAACGGTACATTTGAACGTGCGTTTTCTGTCGGATAACGAGTGTTGCCGGCGGGCAGGTCAACATCATAGACATGCTGGCGCAGTATTTTTTTAAAGACATTTGGTAGTGCTACTAGAATCAACCTATTTGAAATTCTTTATCAACGTTTTAGTTCTACTGCTGTGTTACTGAAGTTTGCACTGAAATAGACTCGAAATGGCGTTTTTGTCGGGTTTCGGGTGTTGCCGGCGGGCAGATCAATGTCATAGACACGCTTGCGCAGTGTTTTTTTAAAGCCTTTTGGTAGTGCTACTAAAATCACACCATTTCAGACCGTTTATCACAGTTTTGGTTCTACTGCTGTATGATTGAAAGTTCGAAAGTAGTCAAAAACACGTCTGGTCGTCGGATAACGAGTGTTGCCGGCGGGCAAATCAACATCATAGACACGCTGTCGCAGTTTTTTATCAAAGCCTTTTGGTAGTGCTACTAAAATCACACCATTTGAGATTGTTTATCGCAGTTTTTGTTCTACTGCTGTAGTACTGAAGTCGAATAACGGTACATTTGAATGTGCGTTTTCTGTCGGATAACGAGTGTTGCCGGCGGGCAGGTCAACATCATAGACATGCTGGAGCAGTGTTTTTTTTAAAGACCTTTGATAGTGCTACTAGAATCAACCTATTTGAAATTCTTTATCAACGTTTTAGTTCTACTGCTGTGTTACTAAAGTTTCCACTGAAATAGACTCGAAATGGCGTTTTTGTCGGGTTTCGGATGTTGCCGGCGGGCAGATCAATATCATAGACACGCTGGCGCAGTGTTTTTTAAAGCCTTTTGGTAGTGCTACTAAAATCACACCATTTCAGACCGTTTATCACAGTTTTGGTTCTACTGCTGTATGATTGAAAGTTCGAAAGTAGTCAAAAACACGTCTGGTCGTCGGATAACGAGTATTGCCGGCGGGCAGATCAACATCATAGACACGCTGTCGCAGTTTTTTATCAAAGCCTTTTGGTAGTGCTACTAAAATCACACCATTTGAGATTGTTTATCGCAGTTTTTGTTCTACTGCTGTAGTACTGAAATTTGCACTGAAATTGACTCGAAATGGCGTTTTTGTCGGGTTTCGGGTGTTGCCGGCGGGCAGATCAATATCATAGACACGCTGGCGCAGTGTTTTTTGAAAGCCTTTTGGTAGTGCTACTAAAATGACACCATTTCAGACCGTTTATCACAGTTCGGTTCTACTGCTGTATGACTGAAAGTTCGAAAGTAGTCAAAAACACGTCTGGTCGTCGGATAACGAGTATTGCCGGCGGGCAGATCAACATCATAGACACGCTGGCGCAGTGTTTTTTTAAAGCCTTTTGATAGTGCTACTAAAATCATACCATTTCAGACCATTTATCACAGTTTTGGTTCTACTGCTGTATGATTGAAAGTTCGAAAGTAGTCAAAAACACGTCTGGTCGTCGGATAACGAGTGTTGCCGGCGGGCAGATCAACATCATAGACACGCTGTCGCAGTTTTTTATCAAAACCTTTTGATAGTGCTACTAAAATCACACCATTTGAGATTGTTTATCGCAGTTTTTGTTCTACTGCTGTAGTACTGAAGTCGAATAACGGTACATTTGAACGTGCGTTTTCTGTCGGATAACGAGTGTTGCCGGCGGGCAGGTCAACATCATAGACATGCTGGCGCAGTGTTTTTTTTAAAGACCTTTGATAGTGCTACTAGAATCAACCTATTTGAAATTCTTTATCAACGTTTTAGTTCTACTGCTATGTTACTGAAGTTTGCACTGAACTAGACACGAAATGGCGTTTTTGTCGGGTTTCGGGTGTTGCCGGCGGGCAGATCAATATCATAGACACGCTGGCGCAGTGTTTTTTTAAAGCCTTTTAGTAGTGCTACTAAAATCACACCATTTCAGACCGTTTACCACAGTTTTGGTTCTACTGCTGTATGATTGAAAGTTCGAAAGTAGTCAAAAACACGTCTGGTCGTCGGATGACGAGTGTTGCCGGCGGGCAGATCAACATCATAGACACAATGGCGCAGTTTTTTTAAAGCCTTTTGGTATTGCTACTAAAATCGCACCATTTGAGATTGTTTATCGCAGTTTTTGTTCTACTACTGTAGTACTGAAGTCTGTACAGCGGTACATTTGATCGTGCGTTTTCTGTCGGATAACGAGTGTTTCCGGCGGGCAGATCAACATCATAGACATGCTGGCGCAGTGTTTTTTTAAAGCTTTTTGGTAGTGCTACTAAAATCAACCTATTTGAAATTCTTTATCATCATTTAGTTCTACTGCTGTGTTACTGAAATTTGCTCTGAAATAGTCTCGAAATGGCCATTTTGTCGGGTTTCGGGTGTTGCCGGCGGGCAAATCAACATTATAGACATGCTGACGCCGCGTTTTTTAAAATCCTTTTGGTAGTGCTACTAAAATCGCACCATTTGAGACCATTTATCACAATTTTGTTTCTACTGCTGTATGACTGAAAGTTCGAAAGTAGTCAAAAACACGTCTTGTCGTCGGGTTTCGGGTGTTGCCGGCGGGCAGATCAACCGCATAGACACGCTGGCGCAGCGTTTTTTTAAAGCATTTTGTAAGTGCTACTAAAATCACACCATTTGAGACCGTTTGTCACAATTTTGGTTATAATGCTGTATGATTTAAAGTTCGAACGTAGTCAAAAGCGCGTCAAAAGCATGATAGCCAACCTACTAATACCACCCCACTTTTCAGACTCGACTCAAAATATCTTCTTGTTTTTTAATTCCAAATAAAAACAATTGTACAAGCAAATTACTATATTTACTTACAGAAACGAGTAATTTTAAATGTAACTTAAGGTAACTTCACAGAAAATGTTTGAAAATCACAATTCTTACCCATAACTTTGTGTTAATAGGGTTTGCAAAAAAAATAGATTTTTAGTCTGAGTAGAGTTGATGAATTTATGCCTAGGTCATAGTGAACTTGACATTTGACTACTAGTAAATAAATTAAGTGCAAGAGACGTTTTTCCTGACTGGGTTAAACAACAACCTAATGTGCACGTGTATTACATTTGTGTCAGTTTTTGCACATAATGGATGTCACTTTCAATTATTGTTTACATTTGTCAACTTTTTTCTTTTTACATTTTTCACAAAATATTTTTTTTACATATATAACTAACCGTGTTACATTTGGGGCAGGTTATTTATTTACGTGACTTTTTTATTTTACATATGTGACACGTTTTAGTGAAACTGTCACAAATGTAAGGCAGTGTTACTTTAAATGTAAATCTTACACAAATGTTACAAAAACACATACTTACATGTGAAAACGACCTAGGGACAAATGTTATACAACTCTACTATATTCAAGAAAACGTTTTTTTTCTTCACCACTTAAATTTAACAGACACACACAGAGAAAATGGCTAAGATAAATGTTATCATGTTTACAGGTTTTACTATTTCACGATTTTGACAAAAGAACAGTTTTGACTACAGTCATGACATTTTGCATATAGTGCTCAGCTGTAATCTACAATGGCCCTGGAGTTACGTGTTCCTCCATCACACGGCTGATTTATGTTTAATTTAAATATAGGGGACACTTTAACAAATCTTTTTAGAAACTAATTTGGTTGTTCTTGCGAAATCTTCACCAAACTAACGGAACGAGGACACCACTACTTTAAGATTTTTTTATCAAATTATTGTACAAAAGAATATCCTTTTATGATATCCTTTTATGGACGTTTGCTTAATATTGATATGCAAAAATGTAAAAGATTGCCGTGTGTCCCTTAAAGAAATTGTTATTTTGTTTGTTTGGATGTGCTTCCTTATTTTGAATAACTTTTAAAACAATAAATGTGTTGTTTACAATAAATGTGTTGTTTACAAAACAGTCATTTATTTTAAAAGATATTCATGGCGTCATGACATTTTGGATATTGATAAACTAGATCCACGGGCATAGTTCGTAATTAAAGCTAAAAACATCATTCTACATTGCTCTACTATATTCTTCTTATTTATCAAACTACGCGTCCAGTGATACACGGTAACTTAAACACCGTAACTCATTCACGGGAACCAAAGCACACTGCTGGTACTGGAGCACATGGTTTCTAGGAGACAGGAACACGTGGTCTTCCCAAAAACGACAATCTAAGCAGACGACTGGTTGCAGTGTCGTATTCTGTTAAACTGGTAACAATGCAGTTAATGCGCCGGAGAAGTAAATAACAAATAAGCTGATTTTATATACACAACGCGCAATTATTATACCAACCTTTTGAATAAAATAGGGTAGATCTATATTAACATTTCCCCGATTGTCCGTCTGTTCTGTCCATCCGTCCGTCCGTCTATCCCTCCGTCCATCCGTTACCATATCTTCTCCTAAACTGCTGATCGGTTTCAAATCAAACTTAGTGTACGACTTCCCCATATGATAACGGCGTGCAAAAGCAACACTATTTTAGACTCCACACCAACATATTAGATAACATATTTGTTCTGCATGATTTGATACATCGTATATTGAATGAATAACAATATATGTAAAGTAAGCCTTTATAATAATAATAATAATAATAATAATAAATGCTTTATTTAATGATGGTAACTCAATCAATTTACAAATTGTTCTCCCTTGAGGCCATCAAATGAAGAAACATGTAACACACACACATGGTTATATACATACAATATTATACAATTCTGAAGAGTTTACTGTTGTAAAATCAAAAGTCCCTATATATAAATCTTTTAAAGTTATTTTAAAGTACTTAACCAAATGCAAGCAAATTAAAATTAACTAGTATTACCTAAAAGATAGGAATAATATTTCTTTTTAAATTCTTTGATATGTTTGGCTTGTCGCATTGGAGGTGCGATCGAGTTCCATATGACAGCACCAGAATAACGAATACTTTGTTTGTATATACTTAGCCTATGTTTCGGGACGATTAGATCACCATTTGAACAAGTCCTTAATTTATAAGAGGAATGAACCTTTTGAAACAAAGATGTAAGATAGTCTGGAGCAAGATTATTATTTTTTTTTTTTTTTCAATCACCACTTGGGTGACCCGTTTATTCTCCCGTAAATAGGTGTGTGATGGGTCGGGGAGGACCATCCCACCGCACACCTTACAAATATAATGATATATATCTTAATAATTCCTGAAGATTCATATGAGCATAAAGTACAAGCATATTATCATTATTAATTAAAATGTAAACAAATAGTTATACTACATGTTGCAATAGATGCAGTTAATATTTTTATTATTAAGGGGAAGTATTTTAGCATGTTAAACAATAGAAAAAAAATAGTGAAGCTCTAAGTTTTCTTACTCTGTATGCTAACCCCCATGCAGCCCCTCACAACAGGAAACATATGAGCATTGATTAAAATGATATCAACTTTAAAAGTGATGCGGTCTTGGTTCAGCTAAATTGGCCTATGTAAACACTTTTTATTCAGATATTATTATCTATTATCCCATTATTTGGTGAATATTTCATACAGTGAATTACAAAATTTTACAAAAACTCATTTTGTAATAAGTTTATTTTAGGAAGGTTCGAAAATATCTTTGTATTTTTGCCAGTTTTGGTAGAAAGGTTCTAGATTGTTGTTCATAATGGCTATTTCTTTAAGTGTTTTATAACAATACACAAGTCTGTTTTTGAAGGCTGCTATAGAGAGTGGTGTATTTAGGCGTTTAGAAGAAAATATATAGTACTTGATTTCAAGTATTACACTGAGATCAGCTGTAGACATATTATTACCAATGTTAAAAATAAATAACTCCTCAGTGAATGGAATTAAAACACTTTTAGTGTATAGCCAATTATTTACTTGATGTAAAAAGTTCTGTGTATCAGGACAAGACCATAACAAATGGACCAATGTTTCTTCCTGGTGACAGGTGTGACATAGAGGGCTATCTATTGCATTTATGGTATGCAAGTATTTTCTTGTAGGTAAAATTCTATGGATAATTGTAAGTTGAAACCACTGTAATGTAGAACTAGAGGTTGATTTGAAAGGTGCCATATAAATTTCCTTCCATGTTTCTTGCTCTATGTTATAATTTTGTTCCCATTTAAGTTTAGAAGAAGGTTGTTCTGTATTTTTATTAAGTATATAGTAAAATTCTTTACTTCCTTTTGTTGTTTTTAAGAATGGTGTGATATTTAATGGCAGTGTTGGTTCGAATAATTTCTGAGTTATGTCCCTGTATGTTATCTTTTTGTTACCTGCCATGGATTTAATTGATGCTATAATTCCATTGAAAGTCATGAAATTTGTTTTAAGTTTATATATGGTACTAAATTCATCCAAGGAATGCAAACGTCCATCAGTGTTAAAAAGGTCATTTATAAGATAAATTCCCTTGTCATACCATTCTTTCATAAAAAAGGTTTTACCTCCTATAACCAAGTTTGTATTATAATATAGTCGACTTGCCAGAAAATGTTGATTTGTTGATATAGTATTATTTTCTATGATATTATAAAAAGCCTTTAAAACATCTCTCCAGAACATGTTTTTCATTGTAACTAATTTTTGCTGTATGTACCTCTTTCCAAAACAACATAAATTTTTAATATTGACAGTGTTAGTGACTATATGGTGCCACCCACTACTACTTGTATTGCTAATGAGTCGTTTTATCCATGATGCTTTTAACCCAAAGATAAAAGCTTGCAAGTTGGTCATATTTAAACCACCTTCAGAATATTGTTTGATTACGACAGCTTGTTTGATTTTTGCTGGACCTTGCCACAAAAATTCATATACAATGTTGTTGATAAGTTTAATCGTCGACTCATTTGGGTTGGGGAGAGACATAAATAGGTGATTGAGTTTTGGTATTAATAAAGTTTTAATGACTGTTATTTTTCCAAGAGGTGTTAGGTACCTACGTTTCCAAAGCTTAATGTGATTTTTTATTGTTAGTATTTTATGATTATAATTTATGTCAATCATTTTGTTTAAGTCTACATGAAAATTAATTCCTAAAAGTCTAAATTCATTTTTTCCCCATGATAATTTCCATCGTGTTTTAATTGTTTCTGAACTAAATCTTTTTTTTCCTATCCAAACAACTTGAGTTTTGTCGAAATTTACTTTAAGGCCTGACATTTCTGCATAATAAGATAGTACATGAAGTGTTTCATTTAAAGAAATATCCGTTCCATCCAGAAGAATTGATGTGTCATCGGCATATTGTGATAATTTATGTTCCTTGTTGTTAATGGTTATTCCTTTAATTTTTGTATTATTTTTAATCATTATTGCTAGTATTTCTGCACATAAAATAAAGATATATGGTGAGATCGGATCACCCTGACGGCAGCCTCTACCGATTGAAAAAAATGAGGATAAATGCCCTCCGAGGTTAACAGCTAGTTTTGCTTTATGGTAAAATAATCTAATCCATGATATTAGAGAATTACCAAATTTAAAATACGTCAAGACTTTATAGATAAAAGACCATGATAAAGAGTCGAATGCCTTTTCAAAGTCTACCAACAATAGAAGACCTGCTATATCTTGCTCTTCTGTGAATTGCATGATATCATATATTAAACGAGTATTTTCACCAAGATATCTCCCTGCAATAAAACCAGTTTGACTATCATTAATAAGTTTAGGTAATACAGCTTTAAGTCTGTATGCTATGGGTCCTGAGGCTATTTTATAGGCACAATTAAGTAGAGATATGGGTCTGTAATTTTTTAAAAATTGTCTTGGCTTGTTATCTTTTGGAATACAAGTTATGACTCCTTCTGTCTGAGTTATTGAAAGTTCCCCTTTTGTGTAACCATAATTGATAGCTCGAACAATAAAATGACCTATTTTTTTCCAAAACACTTTAAAGAAGTCTGCTCCAAAGCCATCTGTTCCGGGTGAACGGTTATTATGCATGGATGATAGAGAACGGGATGCTTCTTCATATGTTAGAAAGCCATCCAGAGATAAAATCTTGATTGAGATCAACATTATTTAATTCTGAGTCCTTGTTGGAATACAAGTTTTCATAAAATGATTTTGTTTCATCCAAAATTTTAAATTGATCAGTTATAATAGTTCCATCTTCTTTTTCAATTTTTGGGATAATTTTACTAGTGAAATTATGGGATTCTAAATTACAGAAAAAATTACTTGGCTTTTCTCCTTCTTCAATTATATTTGCACGTGACCGAATTAAAATTCCATTCATTTTTATTTTTCGCAGTTTCTGAAGTTCATCTTTTAACTGTTGAAGTAAGGCGGTCTTACTAGGTGTCAGATCATTTTCTATTATTTGAATTTGTTTTATAAGTTTTTTTTCTAGTTCATCATTTTGCTTCTTTTTGTAGCTTGAGTACGAAATTGACTTTCCTCTAAGTTCCATAAGTAAAGTATCTAAAAAGAGCTGATCATTTATCACAAACTGTATTTGGTCATTTGGCAAATTATCAATATTTTCCATATTATAGACAGGGCACGCATACTGACTTTTAATATCAGTTATTTTGTTGTTAATGGTTTGTAAATAGTCTAAATCCTTTAATAGGGAATTATTGTGCTTCCATAAGGGTTTGCCTTTCACAAATTGTGTAAAGCTACAGTTTAGTATTGTCATAGAGTGATCAGACCTATAGCTGGTATCAATTATACAGTTATTTATAAATGAAAGAAGGGAGTCAGAAACCAAAAAAAAATCAAGTCTAGCTTGTTTAAGAGGATTTTTTTTGCGCCATGTATACCTTCTCAGGTTAGGGTGAGATTCTCTAAAAGGGTCAATTAAATTGTTTTCATACGTAATGTCTAACACTGTTTTTTGTGCATTTTTGTTGTTAATGTGTTTATAATTATAGTAGTCAAGCTTGGTATCTTGGACTAAATTAAAATCACCACAAAAAATAAGATCAGTATTTTCATAATCTTCCACTTTTGAGATGATATTTCTAAAAAAAGAAGGTGAATCTTGATTTGGGCCATAAAGATTGATTAATGTAAACCTTTTGGTATCCACAGATACGTCTATAATAAGAAAATTTCCTTCTGGGTCTGAAATATAATTGTGAATTTTGAAGTCTAATTCTTTACTGAATAGAACGGCTACTCCTCTAGCATTTGATTTTCCAGAGCTAAAAACACATTCACTGCCCCATTGTGCACGAATCAAATTCTCTGTTGCCGATGTTGAATGTACATCTTTACACAAAAAGGGAAGCATTAACAATGTAGACAATTATCGTGGTATTACCTTATTAAGTACTTTGGGTAAATTGTTTTCAAGAATTTTGAATAACAGACTCACAAGCTGGGCTGAAAATTATGGTGTATACATTGAAGCGCAAGCTGGTTTTAGGTCAAACATGGGTACAGTGGATAATGTGTTTGTCTTGCATGGATTAATCTCTCATTTTATAAATACAGGTAAAAAACTTTATTGTGCGTTTGTTGATTTTACAAAAGCTTTTGATTATGTAGTTCGAGAAAACCTATGGTTTAAAATGATTAAACTAGGAATTCGGGGTAAAATGTTTAATATTATTCATTCTATGTACCAATCTGTGAAATCAAGAGTTAAGTATTGTAATTTGTTAAGTGAAGAGTACAGTTGTATGCTAGGGGTTAGACAAGGGGAATGTTTGTCTCCTTTCTTATTCTCAATGTTTTTGAATGATATTGAAGAAACATTTATGAATAATGGTATTGAAGGTATTGATGTTAACATGTTTAAAGTATTTCTTATATTATATGCTGATGATATTGTTATTTTTGCAAATAGTAGTGAAGAGTTACAAAATAGCTTAAACTTACTTTCAGAATACTGTGATAGATGGAAACTTGTTGTTAATGGTTCAAAAACAAAGATAATGGTATTCAAAAAAGGTGGTTCATTACCGAGAGGTCTAATCTTTTATTATAAAGAAAATGCATTAGATATAGTAAACAGTTTTAGTTATCTAGGTATTGTATTTACAACTGGTGGCTCTTTTTCTGATGCTCAGGCAACACTTGCAGGCCAAGCTTTGAAAGCAATTTTTAAAATGAATAAATGTCTTTACAAATTTACGGCGTTATCGGTTGAACATAGGCTAAATTTGTTTGATAAGCTGATTACACCCATTTTGAACTATGGATCTGAAGTTTGGGGGTTTCTACAGGCGAATGCCATTGAAAGAGTACATATGCAATTTTGTAAAAGGTTATTGGGAGTAAAGAAGTCAACACAAAACGATTTTATATATGGAGAACTGGGTAGAAAGTCTATGTTATGTCATCGTCATTTTAATATTATAAAATACTGGGTTAAGATATTACAAAGTAATGAAAATAAATATGTAAAACAAATATATGTTTTGATGTTAAATGATATAAATGCTCAACCCAACATAAAAAATTGGGCATCTTTAATTAGAGATATATTAGGCATTATGGGTTTCAATGATGCGTGGTTAGCCCAAACGGTGGGTAATCCTAAATTGTTTCTGTATGTTGTTAAACAGAGATTACATGACAACTTTAGCCAAAATTGGAATAGTAGACTAGCTGATTCAAGTAGAGCACGCTTTTATAACTGTATATGTGTTTTCAAGTTTCAACCTTATCTTAATATTTGTAATATATCAAAATTTAGAATTGCCATGACAAAATTAAGAGTATCCTCGCACAGACTAGAAATAGAAGCAGGACGTTGGAATAAACCTAATAGAATTCCGGTAAATGAGAGAAAATGTAAATTTTGTAATATCCTAGAAGACGAGTTTCATTTTATGTTAGAATGTCCTATATACTCGGAGTTCAGAAAACAATATATCAAAAAATATTATTGGGATAGGCCAAATATGCAGACACTTATTTTGTTAATTAACTCAGAATGTCAAAAAGAAATTAGAAACGTGGCTATTTTTGTTTACAAATCTTTTAATAAACGAAATGAATGTTTGTTTGCAAATAATTGAATTAATTCACAAACTTGTCTGTTGGTAGTAGCTACATGTTTTAAATTAAGCAAATCTGACCTGTATATTGTGTACAACTGTAATGGCTAAAAGCCTTCTCCACACAAATGAAAGGAATTATTATTAAAAAAATATATATATGATGTTATCATAATAAATAGTGCATTTGTAAAATTAATTAGTTGTGAATATTGTATATTTTGACTGTCAGTCATGTGTTGTAAAACAAAATGTATATCCTCATGGGCTATTTGCCTAATGGAATTTTGATAATAAACTTGTTCAAACTTGTTCATCTTGTAAACAATATATTTGACATTTCTTAGATTTAAAGAATTAAAAACATCTAAGCGTTTTTCTGCCGACCCAAGACCTTGGCAATTAACAGATAATATTTTCACATTAGTCATTTACATAAATTGAAAAACAATGTGTGGTGGGCATGGAGGTAACACCAGAGTACAAAAAGAAAACTAAGTAAATGCAGAATTCAAAACTTTTCTGCATGTCTACTAATCTAAGTGTAGTGCATATATAATGACAATTCAGCACTTATAAATCAGTCTTATTCTATTAAAAGAGGTTTATAATATAGGAAAACATGAAAAAACGGTAATGGCAAAGAGGTATCTATGTCATATTGTAAACCATTCAAATATTAATAATCGCTCAAATAATCAATGAATGAATCAATCAGTGGATCAATCGGTCATTCAGTCAATCAATCAAATAATCAATGGATCAATCAGTCATTCAGTAATCAATCAATCAATCAGTCTATCTATTTACAATCAATTAATCATTCAGTCAATCAATCACTCTATCAGCCACCCAGTAAATCAGATCAAATGACCAATCCATTAGTTATCAAATCAACTAATCCATCCAAAATAATAATGACATTTTTTAAAAAATCTGATTTAAAGAAGAGTAAAAATAATTCCATGAGATTTTATACAAAAAGTATTAAAGATGTTTCATATGTTGTATAGAAAGCATTTAGGGTAAATAATTGAATTACTTTATTAATTTAAATATTTTGTATATGAAGACCAGGATAACTTCGGAGCAAGATTATTGACGCATTTGTAAACCTGCACTGCTTTATGAAATTGTATTCGATCATGGACATTTAACCATTTAAGCTCTTTAAATAAGGGTTTTGAAGATGCATCATATGGCTTATTAAGGATGATCCGAGCAGCTCTCTTTTGGATTTTTTGGATTCTATTAATATTGTTGCTAGAGCAATTTCCCCAAATAGTGTCACCATAATCCAAAATTGGTTGTATATATGCATAGTAATACATAATTCTTGTTTCATGTGTGAGAAATTTCTTGATTTTGCACAAAAGATTAGTTTTGTTTGTTAAAGAAGTACAAAGATTATCAACATGGACGTCCCATGACAGGTTTTTATCAATATATACCCCTAATAATTTTTGACTCTGTACATTTTCTATTGCTGTACTGTTAACATATAATTGTTTTACTTCATTATTAAGTTTAGACAACTTTTGAGATGTACCTATAATCATATATTTTGTTTTCATTTCATTTATTAACATTTTATTTTGCTTAGCCCATTGCTCTGTTTGTTTGAGACTAAGCTGGCTATTTTCTTGTATAATTTCAAGATTAGGACCAGACGTAGACAATGTTACATCATCAGGAAATATGTCTGTGTTTGCATTTTCTACATAAAGTGGTAGATCATTGACAAACATAATAAATAGAAGTGGTCCAAGTATTGACCCTTGTGGTACCCCTGTTTTTATAAGATTAGGCTTTGAAAGCTCTGTCGAAATTTGTATATTCTGGTATCGATTTGTAAGGTACGAGTTGAACCATTTTAAAGTGCATTTATCAAAATTATAACTTTTAAGTTTTGCCAACAAAAGTTCATGGTTAACTAGATCAAATGCCTTTTTGAAATCAATAAAAACAAGTTCAGTGACATGTCCATTATTCAATTCTTGCAGTAACATATCTGTTAACTTTGTTAATGCTGTATGGCAGGAATGAGATTTTCTAAAGCCTGACTGTCCCCTATAAATTAGACCATACATTTCCAGATACTCAATACACTGATTGGCTATATGTCTTTCTAGTATTTTTGATAATGTGGGTAAAATAGAAATTGGTCTGTAATTACCGGGATCATTAGCATCACCTGATTTATATATAGGAACTACTCTTGCATTTTTTTATTTTTCTGGGAATACACATGTCATAATACTAATGTTTATAATGTGACATATCGACATATCCTTTGACCTGTTGGTTGGAGAAAACTTATACAATATGGAGTCCGAGGAAACATTCTAAATATTATTAAATCATTGTATACAAATATAATCAAGAGTTACATATGAAAACCAGCTTAGTGGCAGTTTTAGCTGTTTTCTGGGAAAGACCCATGGGATTGTTTGTTACCTTTCATATTTTCCATGTATGTGAATGACTTAGAACATTGCATGGTTTAAAGGTATCGATACTAGAATGTCAAAGCTGTTACTACTCCCATATGCTGATGACATAGTGATATTTTCGAATACCGAACAAGGGCCACAAGGTAAATTAGATATACCGCATAGTTATTATTAAACATTTGGTGGTCAGATAAAAAGAAATCTATTATTCACATAAAATCATATATAAGTCATTTTACGGACTTATCTTTAGCCATACTTTAGACATTTTTCGACAAACTCAGTTTGCCTATTTTATATTATAGCGCAGAGGTATGCGGATTATCAAAGGCGGAAAGGCTATAAAAAGTACACCTTAAATTTTGAAAACAGCTTTTATGTGTTAAGACACAAACTCAAAACAATTTCGCATACGGAGATCTCGGGAGAGACCCTTTAAAAAGTCAACGTATGGTTTATATCATACGATTCTGGTTAAAAGTTATACGCATCTCAAGTTAAAGGATTATTGGAACGAACTATATTTAATGGAGTTAGAAATGAGCAGAAAACACAACATACTTCATTAATATATTTAAACAACCAGGTAAGGATATGATTATACAAAATTGGAATGTCAAATGATTGGCTTCCACTAGAGCTAGTACGTAAAGAATAAGATCAGATTTCAGGTTGAACTATTATTTAGACATACTCCAATATAAATAAATTTAGGACTTTCCTTTTACAAAACTTAGATTCTCTAGTCATAGGTTAGACATTGAAACTGGGCAATGCCCAAATAAAATACCAAGATCTGAAATAAAATTCCAACTTTGCAATACACTAGAAGACGAATTCCACTTTGTATTGGAGTTTCCACTATATCATGATATAAGCAAAGAATAAGTTAACACATATTTCAGGAAACGGCTAAACATACCAAAATTTATAGAACTAATGACAACAAAAAGCACGAACTTATTAAAGAAACTGTCAGTTTTTAGTCATAAGAGACATATTTTATAAATAACTATCACTTTTCTCCGTGTTTTGTCCACAAACATAAATGTACTTTTGCCATTACTGATGATTATTCATTTCAAAAATATAAGTATTTGTAAAATATTGTTAAACTAAAAACATATGCCTTGAAATCTAAAAAGCACACACGTTTGGAAATGTTGATTGTACTTCATATACATGTTTATATATGTATTAACTATTTGCATGTAAACTGTTGGGCGTAATGCCTTTTGTTTATGTGTGTAATATTATTAACATAATTATTAATATAATTGTAATGTTCTTTACAAAGATCACTGACAACGTTACACACAAGAGGAGTATCTTCGTAAATAAACAGAATTAAACTATATATAATATATACTGGTGTTTTATGTCATTAGTATAGAGGGTATTATATTTGCTTTTGAACTGTTACTTTCAACTTATAAAATCTAACAAGAGACCCAAGAGGGCCTGTCTCGCTCTACTGGCTAAAATGAATACTAGGATATGTATGATTATGTGAAAAGTTAGAATATACATGTAAAAACATTTAAGGGCGATAACTCTGTTGTTATTGATTAAATCGGGATGTTGTTTAACAAGTGCGACATTTTATTGATATCAACAAACTGGCAGATAAAAAGTAAAGGTCTTATCAACTTAATGAGGCCAACAAGGATATATTTAAGAAAACCAAGGGCTATAACCCCGACTCTACCTACATATCAATTTTCAGGCCAATAGAACATTCCTTATTAAAGAAATTGTGCGGACATCATTTCTTCTATTATTAGTAACAGTGACCTTGACCCTGACCCCAGTTAACTCAAATGGAATCACAAGTTTGTTTTTCAATAAGGTTCTTAAATACCATGTTTCAGGCCAATATCTCATTACTAATTTAAGCTTTTATTGTGAAAACTAATTTTCTATTTTTAGTTACAATGACCTTGACCTCAGTGACCCCAATTACAATTTCAAGCTTCCTTTTTTATAATAAGCTACCTAAACATCAATATTCAGGTCAATATCTCATTCCTAACTAAAGTTATTGTGCGGAAATCATTTTTTATTTCTAGTAACCGTAACCTTGACATTGACCCTAGTGACCCAGATGAATTCTGAAGCTTAATTTTCATATAAGATACATGCACACCAAGATTCGGACCAGTGTCTCAATCCCAGCTAAAGTTATTGAGCGGCAACTGATTTTCTATTTTTTAGCAAAATTGACCTTGACCCTGCAAGCCCATGCCTTATATCTCATTGACAAGTGATTGAGCGGAAATTGTTTTCCATTTTCAGTAACAGTGACCTTGACCTTGATTCCTGTGACCCAAAATGAATTCCAAGGCTTCTTTTTCATATAAGCTACCAACACATCAAGTTTCGTGTCAAGATCTCATTCCTAACTAAAGTTATTGAGAGGACATATACTACCTATGTTTATTAACAGTGACCTTGACCTTGACCACAGTGATTCGAAATGAGATCCCAAGATGCTTTTTGAATGACGCTACCTAAGCACCAAGCGTCAGGTCAATATCTCATTCATGGTTATAAGAAAAATAAAATCCCTTTAACGAGGCAAATATATATAGGTTTACCACCATTAATCGAATTTAATTCCTATTAAAAAAGTAATGACTTCTTTTTTGTTGAAAGGCCGGATTTTAAGTAGGGGAAAATAGCGCATTTCTATTCGATTTTGTTATTGTATTTATAAAAAGTGTATATGTTTTAATGGCTGATTGACGAGCATTTTCCATTTTTTTTCGAATCTACATGTTTACATGTAGATTACTTTGTTAACAACTTCATGAGCAACAACTTTCTTACATATCTTGTGACCCCACAGTTTCTTACGAGTTTTCAAAGGCAGTTCTATTTTTCTATATGAAAATGACATTGTTGCATTATCCAAACTTGAACTAAAATTGCAGCAAATCATCAATATATGTAGCATTTTAACAATGAGTTTTATGGGGAATGTAATTCATTAATATTAACAATCTGGCCAAGTTTGTTACAGATCCAACGAAAAATGAAGTTTCTATAATGTTAGCAGTTAGCATGGTCAAATATAGCATTTAAGAGAGTCAAGCCGGCCATAACTCCGGTTTTACTGTTCCTATGTGGCTGGTTTTTGTTTTGAACTCATCCGAGCTTGCATTGATATGAACACTCTGGTGATGTGTGTAATGTTTGGAAAAGATCAGAGCCCAGTTGTTCAAAATGATCCATTAGCCTAACGCTCGACTAGTTAAAAAAAAAATCTCTGAATTTCCTTGAAATGATATTGCAGACAGAAATTTAGCATTTAAAAGTTTTATGTTCAGAAGAAACTCAAATTAATGTTTTGTGATACAAAAACATATTCCGTATGAGAAAATGAAATTTGAAAGTTTTCACTAATTGAGCGCTAATATAATCGATCTTTGAACAAATGGGCCCAGGTGATAAGCGAATTAAGGCCCTATCATGTTAACAAGACAACCTATAGAATATTTCAAAATCAAGAGCTCTAACTCCGGTGTTACTAGTCCGATCTTGCTTGTTTTCGAACTCTTCCGGGCTTTATTGATATCAACAATCTGGTAAAGTTTTGGAAAGATCTTGATGAAAAATGACGGTCCCAATGTGTGAACGAGGCAAAATATAGGATAATTTTAGAAAATCAAGGGCCATAACTCCGGTGTTACTTGTCCGATGTGGCTGGTTTACACCTTTCATTGATATCAACAATCTGGTGAAGTTTGGAAAAGATCGGATGAACAATGAAGGCCCTACTGGCTATATGGTTCCATGGTGGGGTGAAAAATAAATGCCTCCAGTGAGATTTGAACCCACGACCCCTGGGGTTTCCAGTGTACTTACCAAAAATTGAAAAAGGGCCACAACTCAGGTGTTACTGGTTCAGTCTGGCTGGTTTTCAAACTCGTCCCAGCTTTCATTGATATCAACAAAATGAAGGCGCTAAAGTGCTCACAAGGCTGAAAATGGCATTTCCCAATAATTCAAGGGCAAATAACTCCGATATAGCTGGTTTTCGAACTTATTCGAGATTTCATTGATATTACCAATCTGTTAAAGTTTGGTAAAGATCGGATGAAAATTGAAGGCAATTCTTAACAAGTCAAAAGTTAACGACGGACGACGGACGGACGACGAACATCTCGGAATCCCATAAAAAAAATAAGTTGCTACAATGTTACCAAGGTCAATATAGCAATTTTAAGACAATCACGGGCCATAACTACGGTGTTACTGTTCCGATGTGGCTGGTTTTCTAACTCTTTCGAGCTTTCATTAATTTCAACAGTCTGATAAAGGTTGGAAAAGATCAGATGATAAATGAAGGCCGTATCTTGTTTATAAGGCAAACTATAGCATATTTCAGAAGATCACGAGCCATAACTCCGGTGTTACTGGTAATATCGTGCTAACGAGACAAATGTTAACAAACGGACGACGGACTAGTCCTTTTATACTGCTGTAACATCTACTTTCTGGAAACATCTAGTTTCTGGAAAGCAGTTGTCTGATTACACATTCTAAATCATTGCTTTCCTGTAAGCCGGAATACTAGCCTGTGAAAGAAACGAAACTATCGTCAGTGTGGTAATGCATATTATTGTGAAATAACGGAAAGCAAATGCATAACATGAAATGTCAGGTCCATGTGATATGTTCCCTTAGAAAACTGACAGTATTTAGAAAAGTTTGCATGATTTCAAGCACCAAAAAGCAAAAAAAGTAATCCACACATCACTGGTATTCACAGACTAAATAAACGTAAACTATATCTCAGGTCATCCACTTCAACAACACTGAAATAATTAGTATGTTCAATGTCTTTATTCTCAAATTGATCATCTTAAATTGAATATCAGAGTACGCCATCTTTCAAATATAATTAATTTGAGGGGTCAACCTTTACATAAATAATATTCTGTATAGGTTTTAAATCTCCGGAGGGACCGGACACCCGGTCACACGTTAGAAAAATGACTTTTGGCCCTAACTATAAATCCCAATTAAAGATAATGCGCATGACAACCTTTGTTTTGTCCTGAACCTTTGAATAAATATTAATGAATTTTCACTAGTAGTTCTAAGTTATTGATTGCTAAGACTAGACGCATCGATTAATATGTGACACTTTAACATTGGTGTCTATGGGGAATATAATTGGTGGTTTCATACCTTTAGGAACTATAGATTGGATCATTTTCGACGCTTGATTGTATATGTTTTGAAAACAAACAAGCGTCGCAGATGATCTAGACTACGGTAACTACGGATATTTATATATTTTCCCGCCTTTCAACCATTCTATACATACACCGGCTACGTCACAACTGACGATAGAAGAAGCGCAGCGAACCTGGCGGACACAATGCCTTTCAACCGGTGCAGAAAGGCGAAGTTTTGCAAACGACTTTTTGTGCTGTTCCTGTTACTTTTCAAAAAAAAATAACTATAAATCCCAATTAAAGATAATGCGCATGACAACCTTTGTTGAATTCTGTATCCAACAGAGACGTAATAAACCATTTCTTAGATATATGGGAAGATACTCAATATCAATACTTGTCATATGTTATTTCCATGTTGTATCTCATGTTTATTCTCCTCCTCCTACTGCTATGACTCAGGAATCCGGAAATAATGATAAACGCGCAGTGTACAGTGTTTGATGAGTGGGCGGCGGTTCCTTTGATCTATTATTACATGGGCCGGCATCAGCAAGGCAAGCGGTCCTGTGGTTTGTCTAAGTCTGTCAATCTAGGTTTGTCCAAGTCCAAGTCAATCTAGTGAATAATTATATTTACTGTTTGTAACATATAAGTATAGGATAGAGCATGAGTTTTGCACGTGTACGGGGAGATAATGTACGAGCGTTAGCGAGTGCATTATCGTCCGTACACGTGCAAGACTCATGCTCTATTGTTTTTATACCACAATAACTAACATATGCTGTGTATATCCTCGGGTATTACACGATGCATAGTGTGTATTTGGGCTATTGTGGTATAATTTAATATAATACTGTGTTTGTGTAGCTCTGGGGTTTATAGTCAATAGTCATAGTCAAAGTTATATAAACTCCAAAAGGTATATTGCACAATAGAACCTGGGCAGGTTGCAAATTGTATTTTAATAACACATTTCCTCCAAGTTTTAGGTTGTCATACAAGAAGGTGATAAATGAGATAAATGTCGTTCCAATAGTCAGCATCACATGACATCTTTCTGTATTAGTTAAATGGAGTTTACACAGTTGTGTGGCTAACTTTTTTAATGCGGGCTAGTTTACTTGAAAAGGATACATGTTCTTCGTGTATTGCTGTCGGAGTGTTACATGGTTTAGCCTTTATGATTGATACACAAGTCTAAGAACCGATCGTAGGTTAAAGGTCAAAATGCAGTTAAAGACCTGTTCAGATTAGACATAAACTTGATTATCAAGGTGGCAAAAGTTATTACAATTGGGTAAATGTGCATATTATATACAGACAAATGTATATCAGTTGTTTGCTGACTGAAATGAAATAACAGTGGCACTCGAAACAGGAGGAAAGGATACATGCTTCATCAGAAATCATTCAATGTTCAAGGTCTGAAATAGAGTAACATGTACACTTTATACTTATATTATTTTTTATTTCTGCTGCTAATTCATGACAACTTCGAAACGTTTAACAATCAATTTGGGTTTGACGCCACACATTAAAGGTTACAATCTTCCTCAAGCCTTTACATACTGCATATTTTTCTGACATTTATTTATATTGTCAATGTCTGATGCATCAACTCATGTGATCCTTGGGAACTGGTTTAGAGAAATACCCATTAAAGGTTCTTAGAAAGCATGTTAGGCTTCTGACCGAGTTTTTGGAGTCAATTTATATAATGTGGTCGTTATTCGGTCTCCTATACTTTCTAGGCTTTCATGGCGTTAGCCTAACTACCCTTTTGCAAAAGAAAGGGCCAGAAAGTGACAAAACAGTCAAGCTGTTACGGCGATAATAGTTATTGGGGGCCTTTTTCTGCTACAAGAATACATTCAGGCTGATGATACCTGTCTTGAACCGGATGGTGTTCATTTCTCAAATATGGGGAACAACTTGTTTCTTAACCTGTTTCCGGCTGGATTTGAATGTTTCATTAAAAGTGGGCAGCGATAAGGAAATATATACTTTTTTGGCACCGTTTCTGTTTTGGGCATGGCATTCGGATATTTTGCTTTTGATACGCACTCTTCGCTGCTGCCAAAAAATTGTTTCCTCCGTTTTTGGCGATGGATGGGAGCCTGGACACTCAATGATGCGCGTGTCCGCCGAATTTTTCACTAAAAGTAGGCAGTGATAAGGAAAATATATTACTTTTTGGACCGGTTTTGTTTTGGGCGTGGCATTAGGATACTTTGCTTTTGGTGGTCACTCTTCGCTGCTGCCAAAAAATGTTTCCCCTATTTTTGGCGGTGGATGGGAGCCTGAACACTCTAGGACTTGGAGTGTTTGGGCACCCATCCATATGGCGGGCAGCGAAGGTGTGAAAGGAAGGACATATACGTTTCAGTTTAACTTTATTCAGCTCCTGTATACCCAGAGACTGAATTGTAATCTAAACATAAATTATATACAAATTTGCTGTCCGTACGAATTGCTAAAAAACATTTTAAATTGATTGAATTCGGTGCACTTGTAATTATGCTTGAATATCAACCGTGCTTTCAACACTTGCTTAAATGCTTATCAGAAAAGTTGCTTTCATAATGAACATTTAATTTGGTGCACATGTATTTATGTCCTTAATATTGTAATATTCAATTTGCTTTATTGCTTAATGCTTTCTGCTGTAAGGGCTTGCCATAATGGTCTTTTGTGCTTACCGGCAGCCCAATTGTTAAACATTCAATCCATGCCACGCCCAATATTTGCCAAATCTATTAAAGTTTAAAAAAAATATTTTTATGTGTTGTTATTACAGTGCTCTCCAATAATACTGACTATAATATCTGTTATAGTCAATGGTTATTGGAGGCAACACTAGCTGTAGATAATTATTGAGATTGAGTAAATTTCACGGTGCATTTTTCTACATGCACACCGGCTGTCAAGATTTTAACAGAGAGGTACGATGTTTTTTGAGCTTACAGTTAAAAACTTAATTTCCCTCCCTCCCGACCCACAGGATCATTGATTTAAATCGACACTAGTGTCATCACATTGTATAAGTACAAAAAGAGTATGATAATGGGCCTTTGGAAACGGCCGAGCACGACAGATACGAAATATTGCAGTCTCGGTTTGGTTGAGACTGTTCATGAGTGGGAGTGAGATATGCTAGCTACCGCTCACGTCCTCTAGCCCCGCGTTGAGCAGAACTTAATATTCATAAAATCAACCGCATCAAATTTTAACCATCCCGAAGATGGCATGCATATGGCGGTGGACATGGAGTTAGCCTTCTTTAATGTATTCCCCATGTCGTACGGCGTATGGTCCCAGTATCTAATAAAATGAAATGCCCCGAAGAGCGAAATAAACATTAGGGACTTTAGTTGGGAGCAGCGGTTATGAAGCCTACAAGTTCATTTAGACTTTTCGCTATTTGTCAAGACTTCTATTCAAAAGATACTTTTTTATGTTGCAATTAATATCGTTACAGTGTTTTATGTTGCAAGATCATGTTGCAGTGTTTTATGTTGCAAGATCATGTTGCTTTCTCTGAATTATATATTTCAGTTGATGTCTTCATCTGGATCCACTTACCTAGTCAACAATTACTGGCGTGGCATGGACATTACGTGCACTTATATACTTGCTGGAACTTTTGGAATATAACTAGTTGATGTGTTAAATGTTGTAGTGTTTAATTATCGGCGGGCAGCGAAGGTGTGAAAGGAAGGACATATACGTTTCAGTTTAACTTTATTCAGCTCCTGTATACCCAGAGACTGAATTGTAATCTAAACATAAATTATATACAAATTTGCTGTCCGTACGAATTGCTAAAAAACATTTTAAATTGATTGAATTCGGTGCACTTGTAATTATGCTTGAATATCAACCGTGCTTTCAACACTTGCTTAAATGCTTATCAGAAAAGTTGCTTTCATAATGAACATTTAATTTGGTGCACATGTATTTATGTCCTTAATATTGTAATATTCAATTTGCTTTATTGCTTAATGCTTTCTGCTGTAAGGGCTTGCCATAATGGTCTTTTGTGCTTACCGGCAGCCCAATTGTTAAACATTCAATCCATGCCACGCCCAATATTTGCCAAATCTATTAAAGTTTAAAAAAAATATTTTTATGTGTTGTTATTACAGTGGTCTCCAATAATAGGTGGTTAACACTAGCGGATCCAGTGTGGGGTCCAGAGGGGGAGGTGGGGGCACACAGCGCGCGCCTCCCCCGGATCAGACATTTATGTCCATGTTACTGTAGATGATATATCAAACAATTTCGATGCCCGCCCTCAGTATAATTTTTTTTCTCGCTCGCTTCGCTGGCTCGACGCATAATGGCTAATGAGTGGTTTAAACATTGTTAAATCCTTTTATTCGAAAACGGACTTTTTTACCCTATCAATGCACTACCGCAACCGTTTTATGAGGCTAGAAACGGACCCGAAAATTGACCAAAATCTTACGCCCAAAGTACCCGCCCCCACTCTATCCGCCCCTGGTCCTGGTTAATCATTGAAGGAAATGAATGCCCTGCAATGTAATGTCAGTGATGTAGTCTTGATCCTCTCCTTGATCCTCTTCGACGTTTGATTTCCAATACAACATTCAACAGTTTGTGCAGAACAAAATGAATACTGGAACCACGTGATCGTAAATAACGTGTTTCAAGTTTAGTAGTCTTGATCATCTTCGACGCTTGATTGTAAAATAGTTGATACAAAACGTCTTGACATGTTGTACAGAAACAAATTTGAAATTGGAACAACGTGACCGTAATTATTATTTTTTTATTAAAGTATTTCTGGTCATCCGCATTTAGTTCGTCGAAATAATGATGAATTGAATTGAACTGAATGTTGTTTAATAGCTTATCAACACATTATAGCTTATTTAGAGCCGCCACACAGAGAGGGGAAGGATACAAAACGAATCCGGGAACCGTGCCCTACTTTATTATCGAATATATTCCTATGGTTCTTTAGACCGATACACAGGACCGCCCGGTTTACGTCCCCATCCGACGGATGAGGCTAAGGGAAAGTGTCTTCCCAAGAACACACCCACGGAACTAGTGGCACCACGGAGGATTGATATAATGATGAAGTTACCCTCTTTGTGTATAAATAAATATATTGTCTTTCTGCCTTTCGGTATATCTTGGACAGCAGGTGTTCCTGTCTCAGTCAATCAGAAATCTTACCAGGGTATCGGCAAACATCAAACTTTGTTGAGGAGGACTTATCTAGACGTTTGTCTTGAAAAAAGCAAGCGTCGCAGATGATCTAGACTACAAGTTGGGGTGTATGTGTCAGCCAATCAGAACCAGAATCTCGGTAAACACGCCCACTGATTCATAAAAGCCACATACGTTTGTCTTACAAAGTTAACACACGTCTGTATGGTGCATTAATTGTATAGTGCATTAATTGTATAGTGTATGCGTTAATTCCGGTATTCATTAAAAATGGTGTGTTTGTATAGAGACAAACAATACATATATTTTATAAGAAAATGCGAATCGGTATGTGCTATGTAATTGTTTTTGTATGTGTAGTAGATATATCTAGGAGTAGGACAGACCCGTTTTCCGGTATATATCACGTGCAGAAGATTTAAAAAATATCAAAATCAGCCATCTTCGTGTGAGACCGATCTTTTTTTTAAAAACTTCCGCCAAGACGCTTGCGCGAAGATAGACTGCTTCACTGCGCATGTACCGTTTTACTCGAACAAGCGATAGTCAAAGACCGTTACGGCTAATGGGGCCTTTACACAGGATGGCGACCTTTGTGCCTCCCGTGTGTGGCCATACAATTTGCCAGGTCGTGTTGGAGGCTCAAAGGAGGCAGAATGGTTGCCTAGGTCGTTCAAAGGTGGTACACAGGAGGTTCAGACATCGCCATGGACGCCATGGTCGCCGTGAATTTTTGAACATGTTCAAAACAGTCGCACACAGGTCGCCGAGGAGGTTGGTTGCTCAAAGGTGGCTCAAAAGAGGCAGAAGGGAGGCACAAGCATTACCGTGGTTGCAGAATGGAGGCACAGTTGTCACCCAATGGTCGCCAGGTAATAGATGCGTTCTGCTGCAAATTCTTTTGCCTGAATGGTCGTCCAGTGATCGCCGTTAGTTGCCGTTGGTCGCCGATGATGGCACAGAGGAGGCAATGAGGAGGCTCAATGGTTGCCCAAACATTGCTCGGGGTCGCCTATGTAGCCTATAATCGCGTTGGTTGCCGTAGGTTGCACATGAGAAGCACAGGGGAGGCAGGCAGGTGGCTCAGTGGACGCACAGGTCGTTCGTAGATCGCCATGAAAATGCCCGAAAATTGCATTTTTGGTGGTTCAAGGGAGGCACAAGGATCGCTGGAGCAGTTACATAGAAACATGATTTTCTAAGTTTAGGCGACCATTGGGCGTCCTGGCCATTGTTTGGTCGCTCAAAGGTGGCACAAAGGTCGCAGCCCTGTGTAAAGGGGCCTTTAATAAATAAAGCGCATTCCAACCACGATCGTGGCCAAACGTTTGATCTACGTTCTATAAAAAGATATACATGTATTGGGATTTCACTCAATATTGTTTACATAATGCAGACGCGTCAATTACATAAAGGAATTAAGGTGGCAGGATATCTATAATCTGACAATGGCTAGCGTGTAGCCCGTTTTTGATATGTCTAGGTCTCTGAAGCGCTTGACGTTTTACGGCAAGTTAAGCGTCCAGTGAAGCGTTGTCGTAAAACAATTGAAGGTTTACCACCACTAATTACATGTAAGCCTCCGGGTGTCGAATGTAGTTCATATAAGAAAAAAGTAATCCCTCCTTTTTTGATGAAAACGGGCATTATAAGTAGGGGAGAACTGCCCATTTCTATTCGATTTTGTGGTTGCATGTATAAGAAGCGTATTGATAAGTTTTACTGGATCACTGATGAACATTTTCGAAATTTCGACTCTATTCGACTCTACTTACTTTATGTGATCAATGAAAACAGTCAGTCAATTAAAACAGTTGTACCCTTGACCTGCTTAGTAAACAAGCAAGAACTTTCTTACATGTCTTGTGACCCCATCTATTCTGGTGAATGCGCTATTTTCAAACAGGTTTATTTTAAACGGCTCTGAAAAAAAAGGTATGATAATGGACCTTTGGAAACGGCCGAGCACGACACATACGAAATATTGCAGTCTCGGTTTGGTTGAGACTGTTCATGAGTGGTAGTGAAATATGCTAGCTACCGCTCACGCCCTCTAGCCCCGGGTTGAGCAGAACTCAATATTCATAAAATCAACAGCACAAAATTTTAACCATCCCGAAGTTGGCATGCATATGGCGGTGGACATGGAGTCATCCTTCTTTAATGTATTCCCCATGTCGTAAGGCGTATGGTCCCAGTATCTAATAAAATGAAATACCCCGAAGAGCGAAATAAACATAATGGAATTTAGTTGGGAGCAGCGGTTATGAAGCCTGCGTATAAAAAGCAGACAACATATCCTATGAGTGGTTAAACAATACCCAGAGCCTTTTATCGGCCGGAGTAGTGGAACCACCGAATCAAAAATTAAGTAAGAAAACAAAAGAAATTGAAAATGTACCAACGATAACTAACTATAAGTATCGGGCCCAGCGATCTCCAAAGATCGAATGAAAAACAGTACTGATTGCAAGCGCGGGGTGACGTTTTACTGTCGCCACACTGCACAAGCAACGCCACTGTGCTATAAAAAAAAAGTATGATAATGGACCTTTGGAAACGGCCGAGCACGACACATACGAAATATTGCAGTCTCGGTTTGATTGAGACTGTTCATGAGCTTGAAAAAAGCTGAAAGAAGGATCAAAATGCAATGTGCAATGAAAAATAAAGGAGATATGACCTATTGAAAATTGCAAAGAAACATAACTGGAGGTGGCCATCTTAAAACGATGACGTCATCGCGCATTTTTACCATATATGGTATATTGACAAAGTGTCTTTTAAAGCAAAGAAAATCACTGCAGATGTAGTATATTTATTTTTAATCAATTTGCAGTGATTTTCTTTGCTTTAAAATATATTTTGACAATATTTTGACAATATGCCATATATGGTAACATTATGGTCATTAGGACTAAGGACCACTAATGACAAATAAATGACCACTAAGGACGACTAAGACATTACTAAGAAGGAATTAGTTTGTTAAATATATATTTTATTGATATTAAATAGATATTTTATCTATGAAGTGAAGTACTCGCGCACAAAAACGCTCGCACATTAACGCAAACGGCGGGCGGACGGCCACAAAGGAACCACTAAGGACCACTAAGTGACCACTAAGGACAACTAAATGACCACGAAGGACAAGTAAGACATTTCTAAAAAGGAATAAGTATAATATTTCATGATATCTGTTAAGGTTAGTACACGCGCAAAATGAAAAAGTGGTGTGTTATGAAAGCATCTGCTACATGCATAAAAAATGATAAATCAGCACATAAATTCAGGGTGTAAATTCATGACATCTGATGCTTGTACCCAGGACTGGGGACGTGGACCCTGCTTTCTATGAGTCCGATTTTTTTTTGTTGTAACTTTTTTCATTGTATTTTTGTTTTTGTTTTTAATAACCCGCAAAACCACCAAACCGTAACAGTGTGCATACAATTATATTAGGATAAAAGCATATACCTATACCACTCGGCTATCCTAAACAGCACAATAATATAGTGGAACTTTACGAAGGTTTGGGTTTTTCTTTTTTCATTATTTTTTTTATTTTATTTTCTTTTTTCATTCTTTTCCTTTTCTTTTTTTTCAACCATTTTTTTTTGTGTAAAACTAAATCAATTTGTATTTAAACGCGATAATTTTAAAATAGTTATCAAGTATGAACAGTTGCATATATATTTATTAATTTTGTATCATATTGGCTTACAATCTGCTTGCATATAAATTAATACAAGACACTACAATTTGGAGCTGTTTATATTCTGTCGGAATTCTGTTTAAGCTTCCAATATATTATTGATTTGACAATGATGAATGTCCCTTTAAATTATAAAATGGTAATATGTGTTTACTCTAGATGACAGTTAGCTGTATAAGCTCTTTAAAGTGGTGACTGAATGTCATTTGATGCATCAGTTAAACATACACTAATGAGTGTTAATGATTTTCTTGAGATACATTCATTCCATTTGAAAGATGTTAAATAAAAGATAACTGGGGTATTGTAAGTGTTGTCTAATGGTTATATGCGAGGAATATTCATAATAGCAACACATTGACAAAAGAAATTATCATGTAACATGTATTGTTAAACTTATCATGCACTATAGAAACTCAGAAATAGCCTTTAAGTCTTCCTTTTCAAAAACTAAAAATTAAACACTTTAACCCTTCTGGATTTATTCTATATGATGGTTGCAAGCTTTTCAAGCGAAATAATAGAAACATTTCAAATACTTCCTTATTTATTAACACTCGTTATCCGACGATCAGACGTGTTTTTACTACTTTCGAACATTCAATCATACAGCAGTACAACCAAAACTGTGATAAACGGTCTGAAATGGTGTGATTTTAGTAGCACTACCAAAAGGCTTTAAAAAAGCACTGCGCCAGCGTGTCTATGATATTGATCTGCCCGCCGGCAACACCCGAAACCCGACAAAAACGCCATTTCGAGTATATTTCAGTGCAAACTTCTGTAACACAGCAGTAGAACTAAAACGTTGATAAAGAATTTCAAATAGGTTGATTCTAGTAGCACTACCAAAGGTCTTTAAAAAAACACTGCGCCAGCATGTCTATGATGTTGACCTGCCCGACGGCAACACTCGTTATCCGACAGAAAACGCACGTTCAAATGTACCGTTATTCGACTTCAGTACTACAGCAGTAGAACAAAAACTGCGATAAACAATCTCAAATGGTGTGATTTTAGTAGCACTACCAAAAGGCTTTGATAAAAAACTGCGACAGCGTGTCTATGATGTTGATCTACCCGCCGGAAACACTCGTTATCCGACGACCAGACGTGTTTTTGACTACATTCGAACTTTCAATCATACAGCAGTAGAACCAAAACTGTGATAAACGGTCTGAAATGGTGTGATTTTAGTAGCACTACCAAAAGGTTTTAAAAAACACTGCGCCAGCGTGTCTATGATATTGATCTGCCCGCCGGCAACACCCGAAACCCGACAAAAACGCCATTGCGAGTCTATTTCAGTGCAAACTTCAGTAACACAGCAGTAGAACTAAAACGTTGATAAAGAATTTCAAATAGGTTGATTCGAGTAGCACTACCAAATGTCTTTAAAAAAACACTGCGCCAGCACGTCTATGATGTTGATCTGCCCGCCGGCAACACTCGTTATCCGACAGAAAACGCACGTTCAAATGTACCGTTATTCGACTTCAGTACTACAGCAGTAGAACAAAAACTGCGATAAACAATCTCAAATGGTGTGATTTTAGTAGCTCTACCAAAAGGCTTTGATAAAAAACTGCGACAGCGTGTCTATGATGTTGATCTGCCCGCCGGCAACACTCGTTATCCGACGACCAGACGTGTTTTTGACTACTTTCGAACTTTCAATCATACAGCAGTAGAACCAAAACTGTGATAAACGGTCTGAAATGGTGTGATTTTAGTAGCACTACCAAAAGCCTTTAAAAAAACACTGCGCCAGCGTGTCTATGATATTGATCTGCCCGCCGGCAACACTCGTTATCCGACGACCAGACGTGTTTTTGACTACTTTCGAACTTTCAATCATACAGCAGTAGAACCAAAACTGTGATAAACGGTCTGAAATGGTATGATTTTAGTAGCACTATCAAAAGGCTTAAAAAAAACACTGCGCCAGCGTGTCTATGATGTTGATCTGCCCGCCGGCAATACTCGTTATCCGACGACCAGACGTGTTTTTGACTACTTTCGAACTTTCAGTCATACAGCAGTAGAACCAAAACTGTGATAACCGGTCTGAAATGGTGTGATTTTAGTAGCACTACCGAAAGGCTTTCAAAAAACACTGCGCCAGCGTGTCTATGATATTGATCTGCCCGCCGGCAACACCCGAAACCCGACAAAAACGCCATTTCGAGTCTATTTCAGTGCAAATTTCAGTAACACAGCAGTAGAACTAAAACGTTGATAAAGAATTTCAAATAGGTTGATTCTAGTAGCACTAGCAAAGGTCTTTGAAAAAAAACACTGCGCCAGCATGTCTAAGATGTTGACCTGCCCACCGGCAACACTCGTTATCCGACAGAAAACGCACGTTCAAATGTACCGTTATTCGACTTCAGTACTACAGCAGTAGAACAAAAACTGCGATAAACAATCTCAAATGGTGTGATTTTAGTAGCACTACCAAAAGGCTTTGATAAAAAAACTGCGACAGCGTGTCTATGATGTTGATCTGACCGCCGGCAACACTCGTTATCCGACGACCAGACGTGTTTTTGACTACTTTCGAACTTTCAATCATACAGCAGTAGAACCAAAACTGTGATAAACGGCCTGAAATGGTGTGATTTTAGTAGCACTACCAAAAGGCTTTAAAAAAACACTGCGCCAGCGTGTCTATGATATTGATCTGCCCGCCGGCAACACCCGTTATCCTACAGAAAACGCACGTTCAAATGTATCGTTCTTCGACTTCAGTACTACAGCAGTAGAACAAAAACTGCGATAAACAATCTCAAATGGTGTGATTTTAGTAGCACTACCAAAAGGCTTTGATAAAAAACTGCGACAGCGTGTCTATGATGTTGATCTGCCCGCCGGCAACACTCGTTATCCGACGACCAGACGTGTTTTTGACTACTTTCGAACTTGCAATCATACAGCAGTAGAACCAAAACTGTGATAAACGGTCAGAAATGGTGTGATTTTAGTAGCACAACCAAAAGGCTTTAAAAAAACACTGCGCCAGCGTGTCTATGATATTGATCTGCCCGCCGGCAACATCCGAAACCCGACAAAAACGCCATTTCGAGTCTATTTCAGTGCAAACTTCAGTAACACAGCAGTAGAACTAAAACTTTGATAAAGAATTTCAAATATGTTGATTCTAGTAGCACTACCAAAGGTCTTTAAAAAAACACTGCGCCAGCATGTCTATGATGTTGACCTGCCCGCCGGCAACACTCGTTATCCGACAGAAAACGCACGTTCAAATGTACCGTTATTCGACTTAGTACTACAGCAGTAGAACAAAAACTGCGATAAACAATCTCAAATGGTGTGATTTTAGTAGCACTACCAAAAGGCTTTGATAAAAAACTGCGACAGCGTGTCTATGATGTTGATCTGCCCGCCGGCAACACTCGTTATCCGACGACCAGACGTGTTTTTGACTACTTTCGAACTTTCAATCATACAGCAGTAGAACCAAAACTGTGATAAACGGTCAGAAATGGTGTGATTTTAGTAGCACAACCAAAAGGCTTTAAAAAAACACTGCGCCAGCGTGTCTATGATATTGATCTGCCCGCCGGCAACATCCGAAACCCGACAAAAACGCCATTTCGAGTCTATTTCAGTGCAAACTTCAGTAACACAGCAGTAGAACTAAAACGTTGATAAAGAATTTCAAATAGGTTGATTCTAGTAGCACTACCAAAGGTCTTTAAAAAAACACTGCGCCAGCATGTCTATGATGTTGACCTGCCCGCCGGCAACACTCGTTATCCGACAGAAAACGCACGTTCAAATGTACCGTTATTCGACTTCAGTACTACAGCAGTAGAACAAAAACTGCGATAAACAATCTCAAATGGTGTGATTTTAGTAGCACTACCAAAAGGCTTTGATAAAAAACTGCGACAGCGTGTCTATGATGTTGATCTGCCCGCCGGCAACACTCGTTATCCGACGACCAGACGTGTTTTTGACTACTTTCGAACTTCCAATTATACAGCAGTAGAACCAAAACTGTGATAAACGGTCTGAAATGGTATGATTTTAGTAGCACTATCAAAAGGCTTTTAAAAAACGCTGCGCCAGCGTGTCTATGATGTTGATCTGCACGCCGGCAACACTCGTTATCCGACGATCAGTCGTGTTTTAATACTTTCGAACTTTCAATCAAACAGCAGTAGCAGTAGCAATAGCAAACATATGACGGTTGCGAAAGGGGTTGTCTGTTAAACATGATTGTGGGAAAGTAGAAACAACATACTTGCGCAAAGAAAAGCCGATGATCATATATCGTCGTAATTAAGATGATATTGATTCTACTGCTGCTACTGCTGGCAGTAGCTACTGCTACTGCTGCTACTGCTGCTACTGCTGGCAGTAGTTAGGAGTAGCAGTAGCAGGTGCAGTAGCATTAGCAGAAGCAAACATATGATGGTTGCGAAAGATGCGAAAGGGGTTGTCTGCTAAACATGATGGTGGGAAAGTAGAAACAACATACTTGCGCAAAGAAATATCATATATAAATGATCATATATCGTCGTAATTAAGATGACTATTGACTCTACTGCTGCTACTGCTGGCAGTAGCTACTGCTACTGCTGCTACTGCTGCTACTGCTGGCAGTAGCTACTGCTACTGCTGCTACTGCTGGCAGTAGTTAACAGTAGCAGTAGCAGTAGCAGTAGCAGTAGCAATTGCAGTAGGAACATATGATTGTTGCGAAATATGCGAAAGAGGTTGTCTGGTAAATATGATGGTGGCAAGTAGGAACAACATAATGCGCAAAGAAAACACTTGCGATGAATATACCTACAGAGATGGTGCTCTACTGCTAGCAGTAACTACTGCTACTGCTGCTACTCCTGGCAGTAACTACTGCTACTGCTGCTACTGCTGGCAGTAACTACTGCTACTGCTGCTACTGCTGGCAGTAACTACTGCTACTGCTGCTACTGCTGGCAGTAACTACTGCTACTGCTGCTACTGCTGGCAGTAACTACTGCTACTGCTGCTACTGCTGGCAGTAACTACTGCTACTGCTGCTACTGCTGGCAGTAACAGCAGTAGCAGTAGCAGTAGCTACTGCTACTGCTGCTACTGCTACTGCCAACTTCACGTTCATATTTAATTAACATATATAAAAAGGTTGATTTTTTTTCAAAACATTCATTCGTGTACCAAGGACTCTCTAAACCTATTTTCGTTTGTCGTTTTTTTTCAGTGAAAGTATTAACTTTTCTTTTAAACAAAGGGGATACAACTTCATCGATAATATCCGATAATCATGTATAACATGTGCTACTTTGCTTATTAACGCTTCTGGGAAATATGACCTATATTCATCGCTAATACAGTTATGGACTTTAATTAAATTGGACATAAATTGACGACAGACATTTCAACGAATTAACAATGAATTTAGAATGAATGAAATGTTTCAATAATACACACAATTTAGGACAGATGTATTTAAGTTTATGGATCAAACGCAATGTTTTTAAAATAATATTTACATAGACATATATATTCATAGTTTGAAACGCAAGGTAAGACGTTCTTATGTGTTATGTAAATTGCTTATTTTGGGGTTGAACAAAATACAAGCGATCGTGTGTAGTATCCATATATGCCATAAAGAGACCTCTATTTATGAACATTTTAAAATGCATTACACATCGGTTATATAATATGATGTCAGACGTTGTAGTGATTATGCGTAAAATACGTCACATAAAATAACTTAATTAAGTAGTAATTTAAAGATACATTTAGCTATTAAAATATGTAAACCTGGTATAGAATTATCTGTGTAATTACAATTAGGTATGTATACTATACTCTGTAAAAAAATGTTTTGGACCATGGCAGTGTTCGAACCCGTGCAATGATCGCTGAACCTTGACATTCGACCATAACCCTTATTATCTCAGTTGATAATTCACAATAGATCAACAATCAACAATAATTATCGTTTACAATGAAAGTTTGCGAAAAATAATAATCTTTTTATTGGTTACTCGAATGTGTCCTTAACTGTTACTTTGTATGGACTTTGCAACATTTTTTACAGACCTTTTGTGTGTTCGCGATATTTTTTAAAAATCAAATCTTGTTTGGAATTTAATGTTTCTGGTACCAAATTAACCGGGTAGGATAGACCTTGGTTACTAAAAAAAGATACTTAAATTATGTCCACTAGTTTTATTTTTATATGACTTTATATACCCTGATCCAAAACATTTTTTTACCGAGTGTACATTAGCTAAGGCGATTTTCGCATACAAATCTAAATAAAAAATTCAACATTCTCCTTGCGATCAAGATACTTATACTTTTTAGACTGGCTTTTAGTTAAATATGTTATCATCTTGAACTAATATTAGTACAATATTGTGAGTAATATTACTAATTACTTTTATTGAAAAGTTTAAATGTAAATCTTTAATACATCGTTGCACATATTATGAAACACATCGTAACGAGTATTACTAATGTGCCATTATATAATATGATGTTATTAATTAAGTGTTTTCATATTGGCCCAGTTATTGGTCCAAGAACTGAGTTATTGGTCCAAGAACTGTCATATTCGCCCAAGTATCTGATTCAAACAAATCTTCGTCTGTTACCGCTCGATGGCGCGTTGGAAAATCACACATGAACTTGATAATAGCTATTTTTCAGCGAAGTCGATGTAACCGAATTTACAAATAATCAAACCTTAATTATTTTGATTGTCTACATTATATAGGCGAACTAGTTTATCATCGAAAAGCTGCGACGTTGTGTTTTTTTCTTCAAAATGGCGTCCTTAAAGAAAACAAAGCCTTGGTAATATTGGCCGTGTTGGCTTATCCAATCAGATTGGTTGAATTTCATATTGGCCGAGTTTTTTCATATAGGCCGAGTTTCTCTCCATATTGGCCTTGTGATGCGTTCAGTTTCCTGCAAATCACGGCAGATATTAAGTAGTTAATTAATAGTGGTAGAAAAAAGTCGAACAGGAACTGGTCCCAGATGGCGATGATGCCAATTTAATTGAATGTTGTTTAACGGCTCATCAACACAGTATAGGTTATTTAGAGCCGCCCCAGAGAGAGGGGAAGGATACATAGGAATCAGGGAACCTGCCCTACTCCTACTCTTATTATCGAATAGATTCCTATGGTTCTTTAACGTGCTCGGAGGATAGACCGATACACGGGACTGCCCGGTTTACGTCCCCATCCGACGGTCGAGGCTAAGGGAAAGTGTCTTGCCCAAGAACACGCGATGAGGCCAAATAAATAGCCACGTTATCACAACAGGAGGTAGAACTCCCTCTTTGTTCGTCCGTCCGTGCGTGCTTGCGTGGTGCGTGCGTGCATAAACATAAAAGGGATGGCGTATTGGTTCCGCATAATTATGTGTTTTGAATGCGTGTGTTTTGGTTGACTGTGTTGTGTGAATTCATGCAACATTTCCTTTTCGACTTTTACTTGTGTTATGTAATATTGTATAATGTCGAATTACTCAGAAATAGTTTGTTACGTGCAATATGACTACAGTGTTATGGTACATGGCTATGAATGTGGTTCTTTTTTGCATTACGAGCAACACAAAATACAATTACTGAAATACTTTCTTTTTCAAACGGGCGGTTCTTGTTAACTCACAAGGAGGGTTGGTGTGGTATCGGGAGAGGTATAAGGTGGTACCTTGTAGTGAACGTGACTACATAAATACCCACAGAGAGCATTTATTTTAAAAAAGGGAAAATAATGAGTAAGTCCCTTTGGGCGTAAAGTGAAGGTCAGAGGTGGGATAGGACTTGGCATAAAGGGTACAGGTATCACTAGTAACTGTTTACATTAAGTATTTATAACAATACCTTTGGAACGCTATTCACAAAGTCATCTACATATTGCGAACATTTGATTTGCTTTAGTGTTTTTGCTTAAGTGAAGGTCAAGGTCACTGGTGGGGTCGGGGCTTTAGTCAGAGGGTTATGTCACCCCAATTAATGCACATACCAAGTTTAGTAGCAATATCTTAAACAATTGTTAACTCTGTAATATGGCTTTTTCTATAAAGTCAATGTGAAGGCCGCTGATGAGGTGGGTGGGGTTTAGTAAGATGGTAAGATTTACGCACATCCAACGTTCAAGATTCATAGCCATATTGGAGGTCATATGTACATTTAAACAAACTTCAATAAAAAACTTTAACCTGTAAAATTGCCTAAGTTGTTTATGTTTAAAGTTAAGGTCTAGGTTACTGGTGGGGTTGGACTTAGTCATTGCCTTACCCCACTCAATATACTTACCAAGTTTCATCGCAATTCCTTTTTCATAATTGGAGGTATGTGTATGTACCTTAAAAAAACCTAACAACTGTAACCCTGCAAAATTGCCTAAGTTATTAACGTTGTTTTGTCTTTAGAGTCGCAGTGGTGGGTGGGGCTATGGCCAGATATTATCCCAGTAAATGTACAGACCAAGTATTAAAGCAATGCAGTTGAAGGCATTGGAGATATGTCACGTGGATATGTACCGTCCAAAACACGTTCAACCAAACACCCTTACCAACTGTTGACTGCGCTGTCGTCGCTGCCCGATACTATATGAAAGATTTATTTAAATATAAAATATATTTTAGTTTCAGAAGCTGACTAAATATGGGTTTAGTGGTGTATTTTCTTACATCACTGATCATAGGTGAGTCGTGAGTCTGCAAGAGTATATGGTTATGTAGAAGTGCTCTGCATCACGTGCATTTCTGTTGGTGTTAACTTATAAATATGCTTTTTCGCATTTGGGATAGTCATAATTAGGGTAGCACTTTAACAAAACACAATGAAATGGCACGATATAAAAACAAAGGCAAAATCAATCTCTACCCAGAGTTGTCGTTCCTTGCATACACATACATGTAATGGCCTCTGGGAGAGATTGAGGCAAAATATCAAAACGAAAGGCCTGAAAGGGCCTATAGTGCTCACCTGCAAGAAATGGTACCAGTTGAATGGACAACGCTTACATGAATTGTACAGTTTTTGTTAGCTATGTTCCTTAATAGATATGAAATGCAGCATTGCAACAAAACTTAATGTACCAGGGAGCGTACTCCCTGAATGTACCAAGTGCCTTAATGTGCAGGTTTTGATCTATGGACTTGTATTTGTTAAAATGTTAATGCTACTCCATGTCGGTTAGATGTTATAACTTTAACTAGCCCGCAAAATATCAGTCAGTATCGCGGTTATATCCCGCAAGGCTGTACGTCTGCCCGTCCGCAATGTTTAGTCAGAACTATATAAGAAGGGTCTTGATTTTTCTTTGGAGTTTTCCCTATAAATCTCTAAACACATACACTTGTTAACCAGGAAAGGGTAATTTTTTTACATCTGAGACTTTATTTAAGCTAATATATACATGTTATTTCTGAAAGAAATCTATCAAACTATTTTCCATCGTCCTTGAGAAGACCTAGAGTTTTACATATAAACCACTCTACACAAGTAGCGGCTGAGGCGAGGTGAAAAACTATTGTTAAAATCGCCAAGACAAGGAAAATGACAACAGTAGTTCTCTTATTCCCTCTCTATATCTCGATCATATGTATCCTAATTTCAGTGACGATGCAATATGATGTTAGCAAAATATAAAACCTATTTGAACATTACATTCAAGTATATCCAGTAATGTATTTTTCAGCTTTGGGAACTGTCAAGGCCGTCGGGAACGCATTTCCGGTGTTTGCCCAACATTGGTACGCAGCAATAACGAGAGTGTACAGTAGCCGACCCATATGTAGTGGTGCCATCCTCAGCTCTACACTAGTCCTCAACACCGCAACCTGTGTAACCAAACTACATCTATAAAAAAAACAAGAGGCCCAAGAGGGCCTGTGGACGCTCTACTGGCTAACATGGTTCTTATAACATCAATGAAGCGAGTGACTGCCATTTACCTTTTTTTGAAAGTTTCGGGCAAAAAACAGCTTTTTAACTAAATCAAGGGCCATAACTAAAGAATCTGGTAAAGTTTGGTAAAGATCAGATGAAAAATGAAGGCTATACCGTAATAACTAGGCAAAATATAGCATTTTTAACTAAATCAAGAGCCATAACTCCTCTGTTACTGGTCCGACTGGTCCAACATATAGCCAAACAAAAAAACAACAACAAAAAATAAGTTTGGTAAAGATCGGACGAACAATGAAGCCCCTATTGTCTTAACGAGGCAAAATATAACATTTTTAACTAAATCAAGGGCCATAACTCCGCTGTTACTAGTCCGATATGGCTGTTTTTCGAATTTGTCCGAGCTTTCATTGATATTAACAATGTGGTAAAGTTTGGTAAATTTAGGATGAAAAACGAAGGCCTTATCATCTTAACGAGGCAATATATAGCATTTTGAACTAAATCAAGGGCCATAACTCCACTGTTACTAGTCCGATATGGCTGGTTTTCAAACTTGTTTGAGCTTTCAGTGACATAAACAATCTGATAAAAATTGGTAAATATCGTATGAACAATGAAGCCCCTATTGTCTTAACGAGGCAAAATATAGCATTTTTAACTAAATCAAGGGCCATAACTCCGCTGTTACTAGTCCGACATGGCTGGTTTTCGAACTTGTCCAAGCTTTCATTGATATTAACAATATGTTAAAGTTTGGTAAAGATCAAATGAAAAATAAACGCCCTATCGTCTTAACGAGGTAAAAGTTGACGGACGACGGACAACTCGCCATCCCATAAGCTCTGCTGGCCCGTGGCCAGTAGAGCTAAAAATTGCAGTGCGGCTAGGATCTACCCCTGACAACTTTGTCTGGCTTCCAGTCAGTGATATAGTCTACCACCCAGACTATTTCGATAATGTCACGGGAACCGGAGAGGCCGATTTAGCAATACTGGTATTAGCTTTTTCAACAAACACGTCGCTATGTTGGGGCCTTCAGTCAAGTAACAACAAACCCACAGACAAAACAAACATAGCCAGTCCATTACATGACTACACGATTAACACGATTAACACGAATAACACCAAATATCCACCGAGTCACCGTGGGTCGGGTTTCATACAAATGGCGGGAGAAATCAAGGATTTAACCAACGTTCGAGGATACGACCTTATAGTAGCTGGGCCACAAGCATGTCGACAACTTTACCACGACTTTATTGATGTAAATATCAATTATGATGCAGATAAGTTTCTATGTAGTTTTCAGACGAATTTGTCACTTCCGGCTGCCTGTGAACGTGACCAGGGGGCGCCGTTGTTTACCTCAAAATCAGTCATTAGCAATCGACTTCACGGACTCGTGACGACTCCGTTATGCGCAGTCAAGCCCGTGTTCTACACACGTTTATCTGGATACTGAACAAGATGGCATCACTCACAGAGTAGGGCCAATACAATTTATTCACAACTGTGGGTGACCCTAGATGATTATTTTTTAAATAAAACAAGAGAACACAACTGGCTGAACTAATGTTCAAATTGTCATGTTTCAGTCACAATCACAAACTATATATATACTGAAATGAAAAAGAAAAGCAACTCGGGAATTTCCGCTATATATTTTATGTGTACAATATGCTGCTGTTAATCGAACGGTACATGGCTACTTAAGACCTTTCCCTTCGGAAAAAAAAGAGACTAAGACAACACATAACACAGCAAATAGTATTCCTTCAAAGTTTCATTATTGACATATTGACAGAGTATGCGTTCGGCTGAAGCATGTGAGCAAATTTAGGATGCAAAATTTTTCAAACTCTTTACGTTAAATACTGTACTGAACAGTGTCAACATTTATGAATTTCTTGTTACAAAGTGTACTGTGATTAAAACTTCTACAACATCACAGTTGTGTCCTTTCTCTCTCTCTATATATATAATTGCATTTTTTTCCCACAAAACATCTTGGGATTTCTTTGGAATATTATGTGGAATTAAGTGTGCAGTATATACAATATATAGCGGAAATTCCCGAGTTGCGTTTCTTTTTCACTTTAATATATATATAAAATGATCATCCTAGATAACAGAGAGGCATGCAATTAAAAGGTTTTGTTTATTTAAAACCACATTTCTGTTTAACCAGCTACCTTTGCTGATGGTCAAGATTCAAATGACATTTTTCCTTGTTTTGACAAATACTTTGTTACTGGTCATTCATAAATATATGGAGGAATGCATAATCGTATTTCTGTTCTAAACAAAGGTCAATGGCGATTAGGGGTGAGCATGTGACTTCATCAGTTTATGATATAGGCTTATGGTGTTGGTATCTTTTAAATACGATCAGATCTAGTTACAAAAGGCATAAAGAGCTACAGAGAAATATATCTTTAAACGGAAGACAACCCCATCTAATATTCATTAACACATTAAATGGTTAAAGTACAGATATAACAGCTTTAAGCACTTGAGTATTATAAGGATAAACCTGCTTTAAGCTGTACATAGTCAGTTTTGCAAATGCATGTATTCTTAATGAGAATCATATGGTTCTTATAGGCACATACAATTCTCATATAAAAAGTTTCATAGGATATTTAAAAATATGAGTTTCATATAATTTTTGTATGAGAATAAACTGAAAAAATCATTTTTAAAACACACAACAACGTCATATAATTTGTGGAAAACATATTTGTCAACGTTTATATGGTTCTCAAATGATAGATTCATATAGAAAAGAAGGAATCATATACTGCTCCTTTTATCATATAAGCATCATATGCGAGTCATACACCAATCATGTGATACTTTTAAGTGGAAAAATTGGTAGTCATATTAGACTTACGGTCTTTATTACAAAGAATATTTTAAATGATTCACAAATAAATAACAATAAAACAAGAGTTCCACTGGGAGGCACAATATATACCCATACGTTAGCCTGTCTTTAGAAGTAAACCCTGTCAAATCGGATTTCACCAGATACTTTTATTGACCTCCACACAAAATAAACATGTTTTGATAATAAAAAGTTGATGAAAACAGAAACCATACTTTCCGCCTATACATACAACTTGAAAACATATTATCTCCCAAAACTTGCATAATCCTTAAATAAATGCAAGAATAATATGCAGAGTATACATGGATTCTCTGCATGTACAGCAGAGTATACACCTATTTTCTGCATGTACAGCAGCGTGTACACTGATTCTCTGCATGTACAGCAGAGTGTACACCGATTCTCTGCATGTACAGCAGAGTGTACACTGATTCTCTGCATGTACAGCAGAGTATACATTGATTCTCTGCATGTACAGCAGAGTGTACACTGATTCTCTGCATGTACAGCAGCGTGTACACTGATTCTCTGCATGTACAGCAGAGTGTACACTGATTCTCTGCATGTACAGCAGAGTGTACACTGATTCTCTGCATGTACAGCAGAGTGTACACTGATTCTCTGCATGTACAGCAGAGTATACACTGATTCTCTGCATGTACAGCAGAGTGTACACTGATTCTCTGCATGTACAGCAGAGTGTACACTGATTCTCTGCATGTACAGCAGAGTGTACACTGATTCTCTGCATGTACAGCAAAGTATACACTGATTCTCTGCATGTACAGCAGAGTGTGCACTGATTCTCTGCATGTACAGCAGAGTATACACTGATTCTCTGCATGTACAGCAGAGTATACACGGATTCTCTGCATGTACAGCAGAGTATACACAGATTCTCTGCATGTACAGCAGATTCTCTGCATGTACAGCAGAGTAAACACTGATTCTCTGCATGTACAGCAGAGTGTACACTGATTCTCTGCATGTACAGCAGAGTGTACACTGATTCTCTGCATGTACAGCAAAGTGTACACTGATTCTCTGCATGTACAGCAGAGTGTACACTGATTCTCTGCATGTACAGCAGAGTGTACACCGATTCTCTGCATGTACAGCAGAGTGTACACCGATTCTCTGCATGTACAGCAGAGTGTACACCGATTCTCTGCATGTACAGCAGAGTGCACACCGATTCTCTGCATGTACAGCAGAGTGTACACCGATTCTCTGCATGTACAGCAGAGTGTACACCGATTCTCTGCATGTACAGCAGAGTGTACACCGATTCTCTGCATGTACAGCAGAGTGTACACCGATTCTCTGCATGTACAGCAGAGTGTACACCGATTCTCTGCATGTACAGCAGAGTGTACACCGATTCTCTGCATGTACAGCAGAGTGTACACTGATTCTCTGCATGTGCAGCAGAGTATACACTGATTCTCTGCATGTACAGCAGAGTGTACACCGATTCTCTGCATGTACAGCAGAGTGTACACCGATTCTCTGCATGTACAGCAGAGTATACACTGATTCTCTGCATGTACAGCAGAGAGTACACTGATTCTCTGCATGTACAGCAGAGTATACACAGATTCTCTGCATGTACAGCAGAGTGTACACTGATTCTCTGCATGTACAGCAGAGTGTACACTGATTCTCTGCATGTACAGCAGAGTGTACACTGATCCTCTGCATGTACAGCAGAGTGTACACTGATTCTCTGCATGTACAGCAGAATATACACCGATTCTCTGCATGTACAGCAGAGTGTACACCGATTCTCTGCATGTACAGCAGAGTGTACACCGATTCTCTGCATGTACAGCAGAGTGTACACTGATTCTCTGCATGTACAGCATAGTATACACTGATTCTCTGCATGTACAGCAGAGTATACACCGATTCTCTGCATGTACAGCAGAGTGTACACCGATTCTCTGCATGTACAGCAGAGTGTACACCGATTCTCTGCATGTACAGCAGAGTATACACTGATTCTCTGCATGTACAGCAGAGTGTACACTGATTCTCTGCATGTACAGCAGAGTGTACACTGATTCTCGATTCTCTGCATGTACAGCAGAATATACACTGATTCTCTGCATGTACAGCAGAGTGTACACTGATTCTCGATTCTCTGCATGTACAGCAGAATATACACTGATTCTCTGCATGTACAGCAGAGTGTACACTGATTCTCGATTCTCTGCATGTACAGCAGAATATACACTGATTCTCTGCATGTACAGCAGAGTGTACACTGATTCTCGATTCTCTGCATGTACAGCAGAGTGTACACTGATTCTCGATTCTCTGCATGTACAGCAGAATATACACAGATTCTCTGCATGTACAGCAGAGTATACACTGATTCTCGATTCTCTGCATGTACAGCAGAATATACACTGATTCTCTGCATGTACAGCAGAGTGTACACTGATTCTCTGCATGTACAGCAGAGTATACACTGATTCTCTGCATGTACAGCAGAGTATACACTGATTCTCTGCATGTACAGCAGAGTATACACTGATTCTCTGCATGTACAGCAGAGTGTACACTGATTCTCTGCATGTACAGCAGAGTGTACACCGATTCTCTGCATGTACAGCAGAGTATACACTAATTCTCTGCATGTACAGCAGAGTGTACACTGATTCTCTACATGTACAGCAGAATATACACCGATTCTCTGCATGTACAGCAGAGTGTACACCGATTCTCTGCATGTACAGCAGAGTGTACACCGATTCTCTGCATGTACAGCATAGTGTACACTGATTCTCTGCATGTACAGCAGAGTATACACTGATTCTCTGCATGTACAGCAGAGTATACACCGATTCTCTGCATGTACAGCAGAGTGTACACCGATTCTCTGCATGTACAGCAGAGTATACACTGATTCTCTGCATGTACAGCAGAGTATACACTGATTCTCTGCATGTACAGCAGAGTGTACACCGATTCTCTGCATGTACAGCAGAGTATACACTGATTCTCTGCATGTACAGCATAGTGTACACTGATTCTCTGCATGTACAGCAGAGTATACACTGATTCTCTGCATGTACAGCAGAGTATACACTGATTCTCTGCATGTACAGCAGAGAGTACACTGATTCTCTGCATGTACAGCAGAGTATACACTGATTCTCGATTCTCTGCATGTACAGCAGAATATACACTGATTCTCTGCATGTACAGCAGAGTGTACACTGATTCTCTGCATGTACAGCAGAGTATACACTGATTCTCTGCATGTACAGCAGAGTATACACTGATTCTCTGCATGTACAGCAGAATATACACTGATTCTCTGCATGTACAGCAGATTCTCTGCATGTACAGCAGAGTGTACACTGATTCTCTGCATGTACAGCAGAGTGTACACTGATTCTCTGCATGTACAGCAGAGTGTACACCGATTCTCTGCATGTACAGCAGAGTGTACACTGATTCTCTGCATGTACAGCAGAGTATACACTGATTCTCTGCATGTACAGCAGAGTATACACTGATTCTCTGCATGTACAGCAGAGTGTACACTGATTCTCTGCATGTACAGCAGAGTGTACACCGATTCTCTGCATGTACAGCAGAGTATACACTGATTCTCTGCATGTACAGCAGAGTGTACACTGATTCTCTACATGTACAGCAGAATATACACTGATTCTCTGCATGTACAGCAGAGTGTACACCGATTCTCTGCATGTACAGCAGAGTGTACACCGATTCTCTGCATGTACAGCATAGTGTACACTGATTCTCTGCATGTACAGCAGAGTATACACTGATTCTCTGCATGTACAGCAGAGTATACACTGATTCTCTGCATGTACAAAGTCACACATCCTCAAAGATGCTTTAAATTAAAATTGTGCAGTGGTTTTTAAATGTTGTGAACTGTTGTTTCTGTTTGATTTATACCCTGTATGAGCTAAAATGGAGTTTTACGTCCCATTAACACATCACATTACCGGTAGGATATATTGGGACAGCAACCTCAGAGGGAGATGAGATGGTTTTCCATCAGACATGCTTCCGCAGGACATGCAAACCCATGTGGGGCAGATGTCTAGCTCTTAAGCCAAGGCCTTGTCCACTATGTTTCTGAGAGGTGGCTGCCAAGGTGTAATGGTAAGCACCGCTGATTAGCAACACAGGGTTGCAGGTTCAATCCCAGCCATGACCTATTTGGGTTAATTATCAAGTATTTAACAGTATTTCACACTTGACTAGGCTTACGCTGAGATTAAGTCAAAACCAACGTCCAAACATACAATCAATGCATCAAAAAAGTTCAGACATAAAGATGTGTCGTTGGGGGATTCTACATATGGTAGAGGGACTATAAACCTTAGAATTACACACACACACGCTGAGCTACTAAGTCTGCTATTTACGAGGTATACAGAAATGACAAACAAATCAGATGCTTTTTTCTAATTTTTTTATTTAAAAAAATATTTAACACTTGTTTCATAAATGAATATTTTAACTTCAACAAAACAGAAGTTCATAATTGGAAGAGTATACAAATAATGCCTTCAAGGCATAAGTTAGAAAACATGTAGCTGAATGCCCTGAGCTAACTAAATATGAGAACATGGATGAAACATGGCTGCCAAGGGCTATACCATTAAAGTAGCTATCCCGCCTACAACAGCAACATTTTACAACATATGTACACCGTTCCTAAACCTACTAATGACAAGGTATATATAAAACTTACATATTTTGAGAATCCAGACTCTATAGAGACAACATAAACGACTTTGACCAGACGGGCCAAACCCCAAAACGGAGCGTCGAATTAAGAGAACAAATTTATACTTTTAATTGGCACATATACATTATTAATGACCTGAACACCTGGATAGAAGTTTTGAAGCACAATTTTGCCATTATTTGGCAGGTTACCGGGTAGTTTTTTTTTTTTAAAAACATACCCAGTACCCAAGGAAGACAATTTAATAAACATCTATGGGTGAATGCTGGTTTCTCAAATTTGGTTCTGGATCTATGGGTGGGTGTTCGATTTCAAAAGTGCCTTCCTGTGGTCCCATATAATATATATTAATGGAATAGCCCCAAATTAATACTGTTAGAATGTATTAGAATTCTACAGCTATTCAATTTCTAAGGAAACAAAACAGCTACAGTCAGGAAACTAGCCACATGTAAATTTCATGTTTTACGTGACTTATGGGCCACATAATTTCTGTAGTTTGATCAAATATATTACAAAATTGATGTGAATTTCTACGGTAAATTTAATGCTCTGTTAGTATTATATTCATACTTTGTTTAATAGACCTTATACATGTATTCAATTCAAAATTGTTGTTTTATCAAGCAGCCTAATGTGTTGCTAATTAAATGGTAGATAGACAACATTAAAGACTCACCAGGACAGTCATGAACAACTCAAATTTACACACAACTCTATATTGAACACTGGCCTACAAAGTCAGCACCAAACAAAATTAGAATTCTAACCTTCATAGAAAATGCCACCCCACCCCAACACAAAAAAAAGAAATCAATAATGTTCAATCTTTTGTAACAAAAACAATATTTAGATTTTGGATTTAGTGTGAATGACATTTGAGACTCAGTTTGAGCTATACAATCTGGCAAGAACTGCTTTTAACTATAACTGTGAAAAAAGAAAAGAAAAGAAAAGAAGAGCATCCCCTTTGCATTTTCCATGCGCCCCGGTGCTACTATTAGGGTCAATACCGTGCCATGTTTTCGATCCACATTCAATTCAAAACAATGGTTCCAGTTCCTATAAGAGGAGTTTTACCTTTTTTTGGGAATGACATTTGCTATTTCTCTGGTCCCTGCAAACTGGAGTCAATTACCCCACCTCACAAGGTATAAAATAGAGTATTTGACACTACACCTGGACCAACAAAATATCCAATTGAAACCAACCTAAATAAGTTCTACTGCCATTTAAACAGTGTACAATACTTTTGTGTGGCTGTAAAAGATGAACATAAAAAACCGAAGTAAATATAATTATTAACAGAACTATCAACTTAATTATGTCATGATTAATAACATTGTTGTAACTACGTAAATTTGTTCAAATTCAGTTTTGCATATTTGAATTTAGAATAAATCTGGACGGATTTTCAAATCATTCGAACATGTACAATATTTTTATTTTTTATTTTATTAATTTTCGACATTTGTTCAGCTGTACCCTGAACACAGTCAACTGCTGTACTAATACTGACTTCACAATATCGGGTGACATCACATAATCTTAAAGGGACTGGAGGTGATCTGGACGAATCATGGGTGTTAATCCAAATACGAATTATAACCATCATAATGTGTTTCAGAGTCACATTCAACATGAACATGCACTTAAAAAGATCCCATGATCCATAATGAAATAGTTTGGTCTGAAAAACTAGATGGTTCTAGTTTTTGTTGTATAATCATTAATATTAATTCATATGATACTTTATGGTTCTAATAAATTCTTGTTTTGTGATCTACCATAAGTACACTTTATTTAAAATATATGTACACGTGTTAGACAAAATTCAATATAGGATTTAGCAACAAAAAACATCCGAGTTGTTGCATTTTCCAGTATACATATTTTCATTAATATTAATTCCACCAAATTTAATATGCAGCTTATTTAACGCATATGCACATTTCATATGAAACTGGAGCATATTAACAAGGTTTTCTATCTCGTATTACAGATTGCCTCCAGTCCCTTTAATCACAGGCCTGCCAAAACTTTTTAAAACAAAATCCTGAGATTTTTAAAATTTAAGATTTAAAACACGCGAAGAACATTTTTAAATTGAAATTTGTAGCGTGCGACTTGATTTCAACACTATTTTTTCAAAGCGCAAATTTAAATTATTTATGCAATTAATACAAGTTGATGCATTGTTTGATAGTTATAGAAAATAATAAATTAGCATAGAAATTCAATTAGAAAGACTTGATTTAGTTGCTACCACAATTTTTATTTTTTTTAAAGTGCACTTATTTATTTATTTTTTTGATGGAAAATCCGGATTTTATCCAGAGATTTGGGAGGCCTGTAATCAGATCATATTTACATCACAACAATTTGGTAACATTAAATGATACATATTTATATTACTACATAATACATGCAGGCTACCTAAGTTTCATAAAACTGACAAATCATCAACAAATGCTACTAGCACAGTAAGTTACGCCAGGTATTCCCAACAACTAACAATCAACAAAACATTAATAAAAATCATTTTAGAATTATTTTAAATTTAGAATTTCATGGTTCTTGGTTTCAAGAAACTCATTACTCAATGGGAGAAACAAACACTCTTAATCTGTTTTTCACAGCAATTTAAACTCAATCAGTTTTCAGAACTGACTTTGCTGCATCACAACGTGATGTCATAATACCAGAAAGTATGTCATGATAGAAACAACCAAATGAAAATATAAATGAAGCATTCCGATTGGTTCAGTAATAAAAATACATTCTCAGAACTGATTAAGGTTTTACTTGACATTGAGTAATGAGGTTCTTAAAATCCAGAATCATAAAATTATAATCATAAAATAATTCTAAAATGATTTAATAGACTGTTTAATCTAGTTATTTTTTAAATGCGTTGGATAAATGTAAATTAAGACACTCTGAAAGTTTTAATAGCAAGATATTAAGGCTAATTTAAGTTATTTGAGATTTCTTTATTTTCTGCTGTCCCAGGAAACAGGAATTTACCGATATATGGAAAAAGCCCTGCCAAAACAGTATTTTGGCTGTAAAATATTTACTTCTCATCCAATTTTCAAAATAAAGGTATATTTTTATCACTCAAAAGTCCAGTTCTAATGATATGTTATTTTTGAAATTGCTCATTGTTAATGCTGAAAAACCTTTGGCTGAAACAAACGCCCCGAACATTGATTTTAATATGATATACCATGTGATATGAAACTGTTGATATAACCAACTGAAAAAAGTCAGTCATGCAAAGGATGATGACCTACAAATTGTATGAACACATATAAAGGCAAGAACATAAGGAAAACAACAAGACTAGAAGCAAAGCAAGTATGCATATCTGATCTATACTTCAGGCAGTCATATGTAAAACAATATGGTCAATATTTATTACACATGTTTCTCTATGCAGTTTGCTTTTACAAATAGCAAATCTATGAATCTTGTTTCCACAAAACATTTATTTTAGAGAAACTGGATAAATTTCAGAAGTTTCTCTATTTATCAAGTCACTGATTTAAAAACAACAACATTAAGGGACACATTTTAATCTTGAAGCTTTTATTAACCATTAAAATTAGCACCTTCATGAATAAAGGACTGGGTATGATAAGGGACAAAATTGGCCCCCAATATTGAAAGTTTTGAAGACCTAGATTAGCTACAAATGTACTGAATCAATATTAAAACTCATTACAAGTACATTTGGAGGCTCTAAATGAGTTTAAGAGCTTCACAAACAAGGTCTTTCCTTTAAAAAAATGACATTCTTGTTCATTTTCAGTAGTTTTCGATCAGTTTTTGGTCTTGGAAATACAGAGCGCACCCTCGAGCACAGCTGGATTTTTGTTGAAACAAGTACTTGACAGGGATGCATCATCAGCCAAAAAACTGTGTGTGCTCGGAGGTGCGCTCTATATTTTTAGGATCAAAATCTTGCCCAGAAAGGTCCAAAATCTACAAAATATAAAACAAGAGGCCCAAGAGGGCCTGTGGACGCTCTACTGGCTCAATATAAAGTTTATGTATAAGGAGCCATAAGTCTTTCAAAAATCATTCAACCAGAACATGGCAATGACAGGTGCAACTAGGCTTAGTACTGATCGTTCTCGCCAAGATCGCTGAAATCTGGCAAAGAGTTCAGAAGCGATTCATCTGGACAAAGTTTGTGTATTAAAACATTTAAAGGGTCACAACTCTGCCAAAAATCATTCAACCGAAATATGGCGATGATATGCAAAACTAGGCTTGTCAAGTTCCGTCTATATCCAGCCAGGGGTTCAAGAGAACTAGCCCGGAAAAAAATTGTGGTATCAAAAAAATCCTTTAAAGGGCCATAACTCTGCCAAATATCTGTAAACCGGAACATGACAATGACATGCACAGCTAGGATTGGTGCTGATCATCCCTGCAAAGTTTCATTGAAACTGGCGAGGGGTTCAGGACAAGTAGATCAGACAAAGATGGGTATTAAAACCTTTAAAGGGAATATGCCAATGATTTGCACAACTAGACATGGAATTGATCATCCCTAAAAAGCTTCGTTTAAATCCGGCCAGATTCAGGAGAACTAGTCAGAACAAAGTTTGTGTATTAAAACCTTTAAAGGGCCCCAACTCCGCCAAAAATCATTCAACCGGAACACGGCGATGATGTGCACAACTAGATATAGAATAGATCATCCCTAAAAAGTTTTGTTTAATCCGGCCATGGGTTCAGGAGAACTAGTCAGAACAACGTTTGTGTATTAAAACCTTTAAAGGGCTATAACTCTGCCAAAATCATTCAACTGGAACACGGCGACTATGTACAACTAGGCTTGGTACTGATCATCCCTGCAAAATTTCAATGAAATCCCGTCAAATGAAGGCCCTTTCATCTTAATGAGGCCAAGATGTAGCATATTTCAGAAATCAAGGGCCATGACTCCGATGTAAATGGTCCAATCTGGATGGTTTTCGAACTCATCCAAGCTTTTATTGATATTAACAATCTGGTAAAGTTTCTTAAAGATCGGATGAAAGATGAAGGCCCTATCGTCTT